>WNWK01009542.1:0-17500 GCA_009830355.1 Cherax destructor
GGGTTCTACAGGTCTTTCATTTGTACCCGTAATAGTGAATCATAAAAGCAGTATTTGTGTTATTCACCTTGTCTCCCCCGTGAATATTTCATGTGTCCCGACAAGGAGAGGGTCGGCACTGTAGGCTAATTTACAACAGGAAGGCGACCATTGCAACAACTTTGGGGAGGCACGTTTGGCACCCTGTTAATAATTAGCGAAGTTTGTGGTGCCTCCCTTTATTAACCCGGCACTCCCTCACTCCTGGAAAGACCTTATATATTTGATTATACTCTTTGTTATTATTAACATTATTGTTCTTCTTCTTCTTTCTTCTTCTTCTTCTTCTTCTTCTTCTTATTCTTCTTCTTCTTCTTCTTCTTTTTCTTTTTCTTTTCTTTTCTTCTTCTTCTTCTTCTTCTTCTTCTTCTTCTTCTTCTTCTTCTTCTTCTTCTTCTTCTTCTTCTTCTTCTTCTTCTTCTTCTTCTTCTTCTTCTTCTTCTTCTTATTATTATTATTATTATTATTATTATTATTATTAGTAGTAGTAGTAGTAGTAGTAGTAATAATAGTAGCAGCAGTAATAGTAGTAGTAGCATTGTTAGTAGTGATAGTCGTAGCAGTACCATTACTATTACTATTTCCGTTTCTGTGTATAAGTAGGCTTCTGCTTCTTACAGCAAGTGCTCTTTACGATTCTTTCAAAATACTGAAACCCACCAGAGATGCCTTTGACATCTAATTTGCGGCATTAGAATAATTTTTTCTAACTTGCAGGTGACCCGACACTCCCCAGAAAATGGAAAAAAAAATTTAGTAGTCACTAAGAATGCTTTAAAAATTCCATCTGGGAAATATAAAAGAAAAAAAATATATAAAATCACTCGTAGTTTCATGACAGATAATTAAGATGGAGATGGATTTGTCTAAATTTTCCGTCGTATTGAAACGCAAATAATTCGAAATGAAAACATTTAAGAAGATATGTATGTAATTTTCCCTGCATACTGCCAGGTTTCGGGGTCAACAATGCAGCCTTTAATAATAATTACACCGACTGCTGTAAAATCGTGAGTTCACACCCAAAACACAAGCATTACCTACCTCAAGAGATTATTATTATAATACGAGAAAGCGCTAAAACCATTACGGTTTACAGCGCCTGCAGAATGGAAAATAAGACGTTGGATCCAAGAAATGGAATGTTTGCTCTGTTTCCTTTGAGTAAGAGCCCTGTGCCGTAGAGACCTTCCAGCATAAACAACACGCAGAATGACAATTTTCCTATTAGCCATGTGAGAAGATGGATGAAAATGAAATTTTAAGGTGCTCCATTGTTCTTAGCTGATAGTGAATCTCTGAGGTGTCTATGCTGATAATCCAGCTATTATTACCCTTGAGAAATTCAGAATGGTTGCCGATCATCCCTGAATACTAGAAGATATTTTAATTGAATATTAGTCAAATTTATTGCTAAAAAATTATTTTAAGTAAAGGGCTTCTGGTGGTGCAACCCGAACATCCTGAAGTAAAGGGACACAGGGAATATTATCAAGCTCGTCCTCCAAATTTCATTGGATCAAAGTCTGAAGGGTTCTTATCCAGAGCAGCCTCAATACGCATGACTGAAAATGAGCCGTCTCGGCGTTTTCAATGAATGCCTCAGCGGTCGGTGGTATATGTTTAAGTTTTGGCCAAAACATGCCCTGAGAGTCGAATTTTATGATTTTTGTGATAGATAGCTGCATTGTTTCTCCAGCCTTTCACTTCCGACCATAACCCACAATGAATAACATCTTCCATGTCTAATTACGGAACGGGTGGGGCTTTAACCCATGGCAAGTGAGTCCTAAAATTCACAGGCCAGTGCGTTAACCACTCTATCAGCTGGCTCTAATAAGATTCATCCTACTAGGTATATTTCTATACACCATAGGGAGGTTAACATGGGCCTCACATCTGCCATAGTGAGGGGCCCATGCCAACCTCTCTGGTGTATAGAAATATACCTAGTTGGACGGATCTTAAAGGTAACTGTCCCAGTGGTTAACGCACTGCCCTGTGCGTTAACCACTGTGCCATGAGTTCAGACCCACACCCGTTCCCTGATTTCTTTACAATCGTCTTATTATGATTTCGTGAATGTTTCATGTCTGATGAAGTTTCTTCTAGACATTTCATCTCATTTCCTGCTTTACAGTTTTAGTTTGACTTCTTCCTCAGTAACATACCTCGGCATCACAACCAGCTTGTGATGCCGATGTGAAGCAACCTAGTTGTGTTTACCAGCAGTGAAAAAGATAAATGTATGCTGAATTGAAGAGTGTCTGCCTAGCGTTAAGTGAACAGGAGGTTGATTCTCTATCACTCTTTGCGTTGGTCTTGACAGAAACGATGTTAAATGTTGCCTGCCATCTTTCTGGGCCGTCTTGCACGCAATCTTCGTGCTGAAACCAACCATCTCTGGTGAATGTAGATTTTATATGGATCATTCTGTCATCTTCCTCCATTGAGAGTTTTAACTGTGGAATTGTATTGACTGTCTTCAGTTTGTTGTGATTTTCTAGTCATTAATAAGGTCATGAAGTGGGTTTATTTTATCGGACTGAAGGAAGAAACATTGGCCTCGAAATTATCTGCTATGGTTTACACTTGCGATGCGGCCACGATTGATGATGTTTTAAATCGCAATATTTAATATTTGTTCTGAAGCATAACACCAATATTGTACATGTGTACATGAGATTTCACTTTTTCCCCAAAATGTGGTAGAGTGTCACATTGACAGCATCAATGCAAGTCTCCTTATCTAAACAGAAGAAATATTTATCTCTATTGGGCACCAAATTTCTGTTCTCTCGCAGGTCCTTTTCTTACTGACATTCCTGACCATGATATCACCTTCAACAAGCTCAGCACACTACGCAAATTATCACGAAAACTGGAAGACTGATAGACCTGTATCAAAGACACACACAATTATGTCATCAAATTGCTTTTACAGTCTTGATTAACATTTTTACTACATTCTTTATCATCGAATGATGAATAAACATTCAGTGCACCTCTAGGTAAGTCTCAATTCTTTATGTATCGCTGCTGATGTCATCTGAAAGAAAATCGAATGTAGATTCACGGCTTTGTTTGGTACCACCTCCGTCAGCTTGTTAGATTTTCCCTGCCGTGACTGTCTTTCGACAACAGTCATGGTAATGGGAATATGATGTATGCAAATTACTAGCTGTATCTTGTAGTATTACCTGAACTTAGGTTGCCCACTCCTCTTTTAGGTTACTACAGACTTTAAGAATCAAAGCTTAGATGGACAACTCAGTTCCTAGACTAGCCGCTCTACAAAGATATGATGGTTGACACCTGGAAGCATATCTTACCACAGAAGAGACATCGCAGTTTCAATAAATATTTTAACATCATAAGAAAGAGCAGTATTTTTTTTTAGTGGTGAAGGTTCACCTGTATAGACAGGTATGCATATGTCTCGTAGGAAGAATCTATATGTTGAAAGTAGAAATTAAAAATAGCCAAATAGACAAGGAAAGCATTAGAAGACATCTAGTGAGGGCAACATCCACACATGGGCTCAAATGTCGATATAACGACGCTCAGTAAGGCCGGAAGTACACTAGATAATCTGTAACAAATGCAAGACTCAAGAACTGCAGATAACACCTGCATAAGGGCATACACGTGCAAAGCTTTTAGCAATTTGTTCAGCTTATCTAAGTCTTGTTCTATCCTACTCCGACCTCAAGAAATCTGATTGAGCAAGATAGCGCCGGGAAATAGTCGATGATGATGAAGCTAAGTCAGGCGAAAACCAGACCTCGTTCCCTCCTGCTTGATGTAACAACTTCGTTGTAAATTCTTCGCATCACCGCGGCTAGACGCTCTGCAGAGGCATTATCAAGGCTGCTGATCTCAAGGCTGAATAGCAGCGAGAAACAAATATGTTGGGGAGACCTGTGACTCTGTGGACGGATCTGTTTACCTTGTGCTTGTTATCTCCAGACTCGACACCCTTGAAGGAAGGTCCCTTGATGCCGGTAAAGGCCTCTTTTTTTCAAGAAATTAGAGCTGTCCTTCTTTTTTACATCAAACTTGAAGTTCACTCGCATCCACAGGGGCTTTATATAAAAACATTCACCTCCTCCATACTCTCTCCCTCCAATCATAAATCCAATCTTTCTTTACCTATTTTTTTTTTGTTTTCCTCGTCACCTTACTATTTCCTATATTCACTTATAATTTTCTTCTTTTACACACCCTATCAAACTCATTCACCAACCTCTGCAACTTCTCTTCAGAATCTCCCAAAAGAACAGTGTCATCAGCAAAGAGCAACTGTGACAACTCCCACTTTGCGTTAGATTCTTTATCGTTTAACCCCACACCATGCCAACCATGGTGACATCACACATCCTTGTCTAAAGCCTACTTTTACTGGGAAATAATATCCTTTTCTCCTACATACTCTAACCTGAGTTTCACTATCCTCGTAAAAAGTTTTTATTGCTTTCAATAACCTACATCCTATTCCATTCATTTGCATCATCTGCCACATTGCCCCCCTATCCACCCTGTCATACATCTTTTCCAAATCCATAAATGCCACAAAAAACTCTTTACCCTTATATAAATACTGTTCACCTATATGTTTCGCTGTAAACACTTCGTCTACACACCCCCTACCCATCCTAAAGCTTCCTTGTTAATCTGCTATCCTACTCTGTCTTACTCATAATTCTTTCAATAAGAACTCTACCATACACTTTACCAGGTATACTCAACAGACTTATTCTTGCATTCTTTTTTGTCCTCTATGCTTTTATACAAAGGAACTATGCATGCTCTCTGCCAATCCCTAGGTACCCCACCCTCTTCCTTACATTTATTAAATGAAAGCACCAACCACTCCAGAACTATATCCCCAACTGCTTTTAACATTTCTATCCACAACTCGCTCTTCCTCACTCCTACAAGATGTTATTCCTCCTTGCCCTATACACGAAATCACAGCTTTCCCATCTTCATTAACATTTAACAATTCCTCAAAATATTCTCTCCATCTTCCTGATACTTCTAACTCTTTATTCAATAACTCTCCTCTCCTATTTTTACTATCAAATCCATGCGTTCCCTAGGCTTCCTCAACTTTTTAATCTCACTCCAAAACTTTTTCTAATTTTCAAACAAAATTTGTTGATAACATCTCACCCACTCTCTTATTTGCTCTCTTTTTACATTGCTTCACCACTCTCTTAACCTCTCGTTTCCTATCCATATTCTCCTCCCTCCTTGCATCACTTTCATTTTGTAAAAAGCTCTCATTTGCTAACTTTTTCTCTCTTACATTGTTAAACCTTCCTTATACATCTTCTACCCCATTGCCTATACTCTCACTAGCCGATATATCCTCCAATAGTTGCTTATATCTCACCCTAACTGCCTCCTCCTTTAGTTTATAAACCTTCACCTCTCTCTGAGCTGCTGCTTCCATTTTCCTTGTATCCCATCTACCTTTTACTCTCACTGTAGCTACAACTAAAAAGTGATCTGATATATCTGTGGCCCCTCTATAAACATGTACATCTTGAAGTTTACCCAACAGTTTTTTTTATCTATCAATACGAAGTCCAACAAACTACTGTCATTACGCCCTATATCATATCTTGTATACTTATTGATCCTCTTTTTCTTAAAATGTGTATTACCTATAACCAATCTCCTTTCTATAGAAAGTTCAATCAAAGGGCACCCATTATGGAATATTGAGATTTTTGATAGATCACAACGGCTTTATTTTTTAAAACTGAGATGCATCTCATAGGGCTGGTAAACACGGCTCATATGAACACTGATCTCATTGTAACCAGATAAAAAATGGGTCTTGGTTTAAGCTCTGAGGACGGTGATTGTTTAATATTTAACACCGTCTACTGAAAAACACTCGAAGTGCTTTGAACATAGTGTTTTCAGTAGAGGGAAAGAGAGAGAAAGAGAGAGAGAGAGAGAGAGAGAGAGAGAGAGAGAGAGAGAGAGAGAGAGAGAGAGAGAGAGAGAGAGAGAGAGAGAGAGAGAGAGAGAGAGAGGAGAGAGAGAGAGAGAGAGAGAGAAGAGAGAGAGAGAGAGAGAGAGAGAGAGAGAGAGAGAGAGAGAGAGAGAGAGAGAGAGAGGAAGGATATCAAATGAAATTGAATGAAACAGAAATAACCAACGTAGGAGAAAATGGGACTGAGAAAATACGAGTCCTGCGGTTGTTTGAGCGACGAGGAGACAGTGTTATCATGGCTCTGGTTCGCTGCTTGCACCCTGGCACTGAGCTACAACACTGGGGCAGAAACGACAAAAGGAAAGCAATGGAGGTGAGGCTGAGGTAATGCACTTCTCGGAGGACCGAGGAGGCGAGTCACTACTAGGGAGGGCGAGGACAAACAGGAAGAAGGAGGAGGTTATTATAGCCAAGTCGTACGTTCTAAGCACCACATATAAAAACTTACTGACAATGTAACCCGCATAAACCCGGATTTTCATGTTCGTTCTTACGTCACACCTGAATATATACATATGCTGGTACAGGAAGTATTGTCAAGCGGTAATAACTCACACACACACACACACACACACACACACACACACACACACACACACACTTTTTTCTCTTTACTGGTGATGCTGACCTGACTTTGGTACTGGCCTAGCTGGTGGTGCTGATCCAGCTGGTTGTCCTGACCCAGCTGATAGTGCTGATCCAGCTGGTGGTGCTGATCCATCTGGTGGTACTGACCCAGCTGGTGGTGCTGACCCAGCTGGTGGTGCTGACCCAGCTGGTGGTGCTGATCCATCTGGTGGAACTGACCCAGCTGGTGGTGCTGACTGATCTTCGAGACGACGTTTCTTCTACATTAAGCTAAAGAACACAGTGATGGGTGTCTACAATTGTCTACAATTGTACTGTATTACATTTCTCTTAGCCCTAAACCCGTGTGAGTCATACAGTACTGGGAGTGTTTCAGGCTCGAGCCCAATTGTCGTTTATCGTGAAATTTACGCTGGTAAACAAAGGCTTTTTACTAGTTATCCCAACTGACAGCTCTTCTGCACACTTAGTTCTCACAAATTATCCGTCTTTTGAAAGAGAGAGAGAGAGAGAGAGAGAGAGAGAGAGAGAGAGAGAGAGAGAGAGAGAGAGAGAGAGCAGACAGACAGACAGACAGAGATAACATGATAGCCCAAAGCATACTTCAAGGTCTCTTACTTGCATGTGTTCCTCATTTACTTGGCCGGTGTGGCTTCAGAACTCTGCTAATGATGCAATTTGCAAACACCTGAGCCTTGACTACCTTGCTCTTCTCGCGTTCTCCTGCCTTCACCTTCTTCCCTCACACCTGTCTTCCACTACACCTTCTTCCCTCACACCTGTCTTCCACTACACCTTCCCTCACACCTGTCTTCCCTACACCTCCTACACCTGTCTTCCTACCTCTTCCTCACACCTGTCTTCCACTACACCTTCTTCCCTCACACCTGTCTTCCACTACACCTTCTTCCCTCACACCTGTCTTCCACTACACCTTCTTCCCTCACACCTGTCTTCCACTACACCTTCTTCCCTCACACCTGTCTTCCACCACTTTCACACCTGTCTTCCACTACACCTCCTCTGTCTTCCACTACACCTTCTTCCCTCACACCTGTCTTCCACTACACCTTCACCCTCACACCTGTCTTCCACCACACCTTCACCCTCACACCTGTCTTCCTCTTCACCTTCTCAACACACCTGTCATCTCTTCACCTTCCCTCCACTTCCACCATCTTCTACACCTTTCTCCTTAGCACCTTCCATCTACACCTTTCTCACTAGCACCTTTCTCCCTAGCACCTTTCATCCTCTACATCTTTCTCCCTAGCACCATTCATCTTCTACATCTTGTCCCTAGCACCTTTCATCTTCTACATCTTCTCCCTAGCACCTTTCATCTTCTACACCTTTCTGTCCTCTTCCCTTTCACACTCGCCGTCTTTAACACCTTCTCAACCGCCCACGTCCGTCATCTTCTACCTCTCCTCCACACGCCGGTCTTCTTCTATACCTCTCCTTTACCATTCTTTCTTTCATTACCATGATAATTCAAAAATATATCAAGCAAGAAAAACCTATGTTGGTAATGCTCCATTGTTAGTCATTTGTTGCAATGTGACGAAAACTTCGCTAAACAAAGCTACAGATTGGGTGAAACGTTGTATAATTAAGATTCTCCCTCTTTAATAATGTTTTGAATAACTGCTTATTGGGTTAGTCTTAGCCTTGTCAATCACATCAAGTTTCGTGCGGGTCATACTTTTACTTAAATCTTTCAGTTTTTATATTCTTTTATGAGATAGTTTTAGTGGCCCAAAGTTTCAAAATTACATGTATATATATATATATATATATATATATATATATATATATATATATATATATATATATATATATATATATATATATATATATATATATATATATATATATATATAAAATATATATATATATATATATATATATATGTCGTGCCGATTAGGTAAAACTGGTCAATTAGCAAGAACTCATCTAAAATTAAGTCCTTTCTAAAATTTTCTCTTATACGTTTAAAGATATATTTTTTCCATTTATGTTAATGTAAAAATTTAAGCCAAAATCGCAAGTTTTACCTAAGAAATACAGATACTACAAGTCCCTAGACATGAATATATTTTCTTGAGGTCAATGCTAATCACTCCAAGATGCTAGCAGGCTATACAAACATTTTGTAACGTACTCAACGCTTTGCTAATAAAAACGCGGTAATTGTCTAATCCAAACACTAATATAACTTTACAATAATAATTGATTTAGAAACGTGTGCGAGTGCTGTGTTATACCTAGAGTCAGGAACAGAAACTGAAAAGAAGGTAATGATTCAGCTGGAGGAAACAAAAGCTTTTCGATTCAGTGAAATGTTACGACATAAGACCTGACACAGAACAAATAAAATATAAACAAGACTACTAATAAAATAAGGCATGGGTTATTTAAAAATGTTTAGAGGGACAAAAGTCATTCCTCCTCATTTTCGTTGAGATGTTTCGCTCAAGGAGAGCTTCATCAATACTTAATCATGCTCTTCTTAAACTTTATTACCGCTCAAATTCAATGATGTTATCATCAGTATTTCAGGGTTCCAGTTACGTCATCTAATTTCCTAATAAAAAAAAAGAATGAGGACTTGTCTGACAAGATGTGTGAATCATCAAGGAAAATATATCTAAGCCAACTTCAATACTGATAGGCATAATCCTCGTTAAAAAACGATCCTCAGCTGTGAAAAAGGTGACATTTGCAGCGAGGCACAAGCAGCGAGCAACCTATCAGCTGCATACCACACACTCTAATTGCTCTTCTCATTAAACATTCGCCTCACTTGCCATTATAATCGTAACACAACTCTTGCCATTGTACGTGTTCACGCACTTGTGTGTGTGTGTATATATATATATATATATATATATATATATATATATATATATATATATATATATATATATATATATATATATATAAAGGAAAGGTTAAGAGAGTGGTGAAGCAATGTAAAAAGAGAGCACATGAGAGAGTGGGTGAGATGTTATCAATAAATTTTGTTGAAATTAAGTAAAAGTTTTGAAATGAGATCAATAAGCTGTGAAAGCCTAGGAATGGAATGAATTTGATAGTTAAAAATAGGAGATGAGAGTTTTTAAATGGAGAGTTAGAGGTATCGGGAAGTTGGAGGGAATATTTTGAGGAATTGTTAAATGTTGATGAAGATATTGAAGCTGTGACTTCGTGTATAGAGCAAAAAGGAATAACATCTTGTAGGAGTGATGAAGAGCCAGTTGTGAGTGTGGGGGAAGTTCGTGAGTTGGTAGAATGAAAGAAGTTAAAGCAGCTGGGATAGATGGGATAAAGACAGAAATGTCAAAAGCAGGTGGGGATATACTTCTCGAGTGGTTAGTGCTTTTATTTAGTAAATGAATGGAGAGAGCATGCATAGTTTCTTTGTATAAAGACAAAGGGGACAAACGAGAGTGAAAAAATGATAAGGGAATAAGTCTGTTGAATATACCTGGTAAAGTGTATGGTAGAGTTATTATTGAAAACATTAAGAGTAAGACGGAGAGGAGGATATGAGATTAACAAGGAGGCTTTGGGAAGGGTAAATGGTGTATAAACCAAGTGTTTACAGTGAAATATATAGGTGAACAGTATTTAAATAAGTGTAAAGAGATTTTTGTGGCATTTATGGATTTGGAAAAGGTGTATGATCGGGTGCATGGTAAGGGGGTAATGTGGCAGAGGATAGTGAGAGGATGTTACGAGGATAGTGAGGCTCAGGTTAGAGTATGTAGGAGAGAGGGAGATTATTTCCCAGTAAAAGTAGGCCATAGACAGGGATATGTGATGCCACCATGGTTCAATATATTTATAGATGGAGTTGTAAGAGAAGTGAATGCTCGGGTGTTGGCAAGAATTGTGGGGTTAAAAGATAAAGAATCTAACGCAAAGTTGGAGTTGTCACAGTTGCTCTTTGCTGATGACACTGTGCTTTTGAGAGATTCTGAAGAGAAGTTGCAGAGATTGGTGGTCGAGTTTCGAAGGGTATGTAAAAGAAGAAATTAAAAGTGCATATAGGAAAAAGTAAGGTGATGATGATAAAAAAATAATAGGTCACGAAAAATTGGATATCAGATTGGACGGAGAGAGTACGGAGGAGGTGAATATTTTCAGATATTTGGGAGTGGGCGTGTCAGCAGATGGATTTATGAAAGATGAGGTGAATCGTAGAATTTACGAGGGAAAAAAATGAGTGTGGTGTTCTGAGGAGTGTGTGGAGACAAAAGAACTTTATCCCTAAATAACAAAAAAGGCACAATACCGTGACTGGAACAATACATAAATAACCTGCATATAGGAGAGAGGAGCTTGCGACGTTTCGGTCCGACTTGAACCATTTACAAAGTCACACTAACGAAAGGAGAGAAGGAGGGAGTATATATAGGCAAGCAGACATTGACGGGAACAAGAGAGGTAGAATTAAAGAACGAAGAGAGCTAGTGGTAGAGGTGATAGTAGTGGAGTCAGTCAAATACTAAGAAAAAGGAGCACTGCAAGGGAGCTAGAGGCCCACATAGGGTAGGAACAAGAATACAGAGGGGGGGGGAACAATAATGAATGACCAAATACCCAAGGCAGAAGAAAGAAAACCCAAAGGAGAGAGAGGAAAGGGAAAAAGGGAGAAGGGAAAAAAAGAATCAGGTTAAGTCACGGGTGTTCTGAAGTTTGGAGCATTTTACAATGTAATGGGAAAGGAAGGCATGTACAGAGAGAAAGTCAGGACTAAGATTCATACAAGGAAAGAAAGATTCAACCAGACGGTGACTGTGTAAGTTAGAAGTAGGGTAGACAGTTTTAGCAGAAGACCAGTCAGTAGGATGACCGTGATCTTTGACATGAGAGAAAAGAGCATTGTTGGTGTCTTCAAGCCTAACACTACTTTTGTGCTCTCTGAGTCTGTCAGAAAGAGAACGGCCAGTTTCTCCAAAGTACTGAAGAGGACAGGAGGAACAAGAAATAGAGTAGACACCAGGAGCATCTATAGAGGGAGGAGAGGTATGAACTAGATTGTTGCGAAGAGTGTTAGTCAGGCGGAAAGTAAGTTTGATGTCTAATTAACGGAGAGAGTTGTTGAGATTATAAAGACTGAAAATATAGGGAAGGCAGAGGACAGGAGAGTTCCCAGGAGTAGAAAGTTTGAGAGAGAAGAAAGACCGTTTAGCACGAGAGAAAGCAGAGTCTGTGAAATGGGAAGGGTTGCCAAGACGGGAAAATGAATTATGAAGAGTGGAAATTTCTGATTCAAGGAACTGAGGATCACAAATGCAGAGAACACTGAGAAAGAGAGAAATAAGAACACTTTTCTTGACAGAGGAAGCATGATAAGAAAAGTAGTGAATGTACATGCCACTGTGCATAGGCTTGCGGTACACGGAAAATGCAAAACCTGTAACTGAGCGGTGGACATGAACATCAAGGAATGGAAGTAAGGAATTAGATTTCCATTCAGCTTTAAACCTAATGGAAGGGACAAGATTATTAAGAGCATCAAGAAATGGTTGGAAGAGACTAGAGTCATGAGGCCAAAGAGCAAAGATGTCATCTACATAGCGGAGCCAGAGTGAAGGACGTACATCAATAGTAGGAAGAAGAACAGTCTCGAAGTATTCCTTGTTAAGATTGAAAATTAGACATATTTGCAACATCTGGGTATCTTTATTGTAGACGTTTCGCCATCCAGATTCTTTGACAAAACGTGAAGGCAGTAGAACTATACTGGATGGCGAAACGTCTACAATAAAGATACCCAGATGTTGCACATGTGTCTAATTTTCATCGTCTTTAATGTATACCATTCATGAACAACATGTAAAGATTAGCAAGAACAGGAGATAGAGGAGAGCCCATAGCGACACCGAAGGTTTGAGAACAATACTATTTACCTTTGAAGGAAAAGGAGTTAGAGTCCACACAAAGGCGGATAAGATCAAGAAAGACATCTGTAGGTATAGGGAGATGAAGTAACCCTTCATTGACCTTCTCTCTGAGAAAATTAAGGGCATCGTCAAGAGGAACATTAGTGAAGAGGGACTCAACTTCAAGACTAAGCATCTTACAGGTGGGGAGAGAGCGAACCCGTTCGATGAAGTCTTGAGAGTGACGAAGGTGGGCAGGAGAAAAAGTACCAAGAAAGTGAGTGAGGGTTTTGGCCAGCCAAGAAGCAAGAGAATAAGAGACAGAACCTCTATAGGATATGATGGGACGAAGAGGAATATCAGGTTTATGAGTTTTGAGAGGCCATAGAAATAGGGCAGAGAGGGATTAATGGCACGAAAACGTTGAACCAGGTCAAAGTCAGGAGGACAGAGGTCGGAGAGAGTCCTTAGTTTCTTGTTGAAAGTTCTCTTGATGCGATCAAGAGGGTTGGAAACGAGAGGAGTGTTGGTACGTGAGTCAAAGAGCAAGACATCAGCTTTACGGAGGTAATCCTCACGATCAAGGATAACTACCGAATTACCTTTGTCAGAAGATAGTATGACAATGTTAGTGTAAGATTTAAGAGAAGGAAGGGCAAGTTGATAGCGGCGATAAAGGTGATGATTCTTAGACAACAGACTACCAAGAGCAGGAAGGAGAGTGCCACGACAAGTGGACAAGTCAGGAAGATTACGAGAGCGAGACTGACGAAAAGAATCAAAAGAGCTAATCAGGTCAATACCAGCGCGAGGGATTTTCTAAGAATCACCACCTTCCTCACAGCTATCAACTTGCTCTTTCTTCTCTTAAATCTTACATTAACATTGTCATACTATATTCTGACAAAGGTAATTCGGTAGATATCCTTGATCCCGAAGATTACATCTATAAAGCTGATGTCTTGCTCTCTGACTTACGTACCTAAACTCCTCTCGTTTCCAGTTCTCTTGATTGCATCAAGAGAACTGTCAACAAGAAACTTAGGGAGATGAAGAGTTACTTCACCTCCTTATACCTACTGATGTCTTTCTTGATCTTATTCGCCTTTGTGTGGACTCTAATTCCTTTTCCTTCCAAGGTAAATATTATTCTCAAACCTTCGGTGTCGCTATGGGCTCTCCTCTATCTCCTGTTCTTGCTAATCTTTACATGGAATACTTCGAGACTGTTCTTCTTCCCACTATTGATGTGCGTCCTTCACTCTGGCTCCGCTATGTAGATGACATCTTTGCTCTTTGGCCTCATGACTCTAGTCTCTTCCAACCATTTCTTGATGCTCTTAATAATCTTGTCCCTTCCATTAAGTTTAAAGCTGAATGGAAATCTAATTCCTTACTTCCATTCCTTGATGTTCATGTCCACCGCTCAGTTACAGGTTTTGCTTTTTCCGTGTACCGCAAGCCTATGCACAGTGGCATGTACATTCACTACTTTTCTTATCATGCTTCCTCTGTCAAGAAAAGGGTTCTTATCTCTCTCTTTCTCCGTGTTCTCTGCATTTGTGATCTTCAGTTCCTTGAATCAGAAATTTCCACTCTTCATAATTCATTTTCCCGTCTTGGCAACCCTTCCCATTTCACAGACTCTGCTTTCTCTCGTGCTAAACGGTCTTTCTTCTCTCTCAAACTCTCAACTCCTGGGACCTTTCCTGTACTCTGCCTCCCCTACATTTCCAGTCTTTCTAATCTCAACAACTCTCTCCGTTCCTTGGACATCAAACTTACTTTTCGCCAGACTAACACTCTTCGCACTAATCTAGTTCATACCTCTCCTCCTTCTATAGATGTTTCTGATGTCTACTCTATTTCTTGTTCCTCCTGTCCTCTTCAGTACTTTGGAGAAACTGGCCGTTCTCTTTCTGACAGACTCAGAGAGCACAAAAGTAGTGTTAGGCTTGAAGACACCAACAATGCTCTTTTCAGTCATGTCAAAGATCACGGTCATCTTATGCTAAAACTGTCTACCCTACTTCTAACTTACACAGTCACCGTCTGGTTGAATCCTCCCTTAAACACAACTTTCTTTGTATGAATCTTAGTCCTGACTTTGTCTCTGTAGATGCCTTCCTTTCCCAATACATTGTAAAATACTCCAAACTTTAGAACACCCGTGACTTAACCTGATTCTTTTTTTCATTTCTCCCTTTTTCCCTTTCCTCTTTACTCTTTCTCCTTTGGGTTTTCTTTCTCCTGCCTTAGGTATTTGGTCCATCATTATTATTTCTTCCCCCCCTTCTGGTTCCTACCCTATGTGGGCCTCTAGCTCCCTTGCAGTGCTCCTTTTTCTTAGTATTTGACTGACTCCACTACTATTACTTCTACCACTAGCTCTCTTCGTCATTTAATTCTACATCTCTTGTTCCCGTCAATGTCTGCTGGCCTATATACACTTCCTCCTCTCCTTTTGTTAGTGTGACTTTGTAAATGGTTCAAGTCGGACCGAAACGCCGTCGCAAGCTCCTCTCTCCTATATGCGGGTTATTTGTGTAATGTGAAAGTTTATCCATGGAAGCAAAGAGCGGACTGTATGAGAGTATAGTTATACCAACGCTCTTATATAGGTGTGAAGCATGGGATGTGAATGTTGCAACAGGGAGAAGGCTGGAGGCAGTGGAGATGTCATGTCTGAGGGCAATGTGTGGTGTGAATATAATACAGAGAATCCGTAGTTTGGAGATTAGGAGGAGGTGCATGATTACGAAAACTATTATCCAGAGAGCTGAGTAGGGGTTATTGCGGTGCTTCGGACATGTGGAAAGGATGGAACGAAATAAACTGACTTCGAGAGTGTATAAATCTGTAGAGGAGGGAAGGCAGGGTAGGGGTCGGCCTAGGAAAGGTTGGAGGGGGTAAAGGAGGTTTTGTGTGCAAGAAGCTTGGACTTCCCACAAGCATGCGTGAGCGTGTTAGATAGGAGCGAATGGAAACAAATGTTTTTTGGGACTTGACGTGCTGTTGGAGTGTGAACAAGGTAGCATTCATGAAGGGATTTAGGGAAACCGGCTGGCCGGACTTGAGTCCTGGAGATGGGAAGTACAGTGTCTGCACTCTGAAGGAGTGGTGTTATTGTTGTAGTTTTTTAATTGTAGTGTAAGTACCCCTCTGGCAAGACAGTGATGGAGTGAATGATAATGAAAGTTTTTCTTTTTCGAACGTTGTGTTAATAATAATAATATATATATTGTTATTAACATAAATGTATGTATGTGTATATATATATATATATATATATATATATATATATATATATATATATATATATATATATATATATATATATATATATATATATATATATATATATATATATTCAATTTATAGTTTTGAAAAATTGTTTTATTACAGTTCATTACCTGTTAATTAAATGCAGAGATTGACTATAAACTCTCTTTGACGTTTCCGAGCCAGTTACCCCTATCAGTTTTCCCTGCCGGTTTTCCCTGCCAGTTTGCTCTGCCAATTGCCCTGCCAGTTTCCCCTGGCGCCCACATCTGCAACCACAATAACGCGATCAAAATACAATTTCTTTATCAAGTGCTCTTGATAAAATAATTGCAGGTGCCTTTTGCCTGGAACAAAATTGATTACATCCCATTCCCCAGGTGCTGTGTGGGTTTAGTTCTTCCCCCATCTTTTATAACAGCATCAACAACAGCAGCAGCAACAACTGCTGCAGCAACGTAACAACTGCAGCAACAATAACACCAGCAACAACAACGGTAACAACAATAGAAACAGCAAAAACATCAGCAGCAACAACAATAGCAGCAATAACAACAGAAACAGCATAAACACCAACAACAGCAGCATCAATAGCAACAGCAACAACGCCGCCATCATCATCAATAATCATCAAAATCGACGATCCTCCTCCTGCTCCTCCTGCTCCTCCTCCTGCTCCTCCTCCTTCTGCTCCTGCTCCTCCTCCTCCTGCTCCTCCTGCTCCTCCTCCTGCTCCTCCTCCTGCTCTTCCTCCTGCTGTAATCATCTCTACAAGCCTCGTGAAAACTAAGAAGAGCACCAGAATATTCAACTACAATATTAAATCTCTAAGGAGCCACAGCTCCATCAAGCGGTACATGAGTGCCTAAGTTAAAGACGAGTGACAAGGTTCTTAGGAAAATGTCACGTTGACCTTTATTGTATAGTTACCCTAGGTTAAATCTACAGTATTATGTTATTCTAGGTTTAATCTATATTTTTAGGTTATTCTAGTATTACTGTTAGGTTAATTCTATATTATTAGGTTACTCTAAGTTAACTCTACAGTATTAGGTTATCCTAGTTTAATTCAACATTATTAGGTTATTCTAGTTAATTTTTTCATTATTTGGTTATCCTTAGTTAGATCTACATTATTGGGTTATCCTTGGTTAAATCTACATTACTGGGTTATCTTTGGTTAAATCTACATTACTGGGTTATCCTTTGTTAAATCTACATTACTGGGTTATCCTTGGTTAAATCTACATTACTGGGTTATCCTTGGTTAAATCTACATTACTGGGTTATCCTTGGTTAAATCTACATTATTGGGTTATCCTTGGTTAAATCTACATTACCGGGTTATCCTTGGTTAAATCTACATTACCGGGTTATCCTTGGTTAAATATACATTACTGGGTTATCCTTGGTTAAATCTACATTACTGGGTTATCCTTGGTTAAATCTACATTACTGGGTTATCCTTGGTTAAATCTACATTACTGGGTTATCCTTGGTTAAATCTACATTACTGGGGTATCCTTGGTTAAATCTACATTACTGGGTTATCCTTGGTTAAATCTACATTATTGGGTTATCCTTGGTTAAATCTACATTACCGGGTTATCCTTGGTTAAATCTACATTACCGGGTTATCCTTGGTTAAATATACATTACTGGGTTATCCTTGGTTAAATCTACATTA
>WNWK01009542.1:22500-75965 GCA_009830355.1 Cherax destructor
GATGCTCCCCAGCCTTCAGCAGTCCGAAACTCAAGGAATATGACTCTCTCCTCAAGACCATGCTAGAGAGTGTATTGAATCTTTCCCTCGATGATGGACAGTGGTTGCAAGCCTCACTTCCAGTCAGACTTGGGGGGCTGGGAGTACGCAAATCCTCCCAGATTGCCCTACCAGCTTTCTTATCCTCTTCCATAGCATCAAATGAGCTAATAAAACAAATTCTTCCAGACAACCTCAGTGATTCAGCAAGAATACAGGACCCTAGCTACACCAGTGCCATCACTGAATGGGAGACTCTTTCTGCTCCAACACCAAAACCTAGTGAAGAACTGGACTACAAACAGTCAAGCTGGGACGGCCCTATCACTGAAAAGATACTTGCCAATATGCTTAGGGCTGTAACATCAGACAGGGAGACTGCCCGTCTCCTAGCTGTGAGTGCACATCACTCTGGGGACTTCCTCCAAACAGTTCTCATTTCGGCCATGGGAACACGCCTGGACCCTAAGACCCTTCGTATTGCAGTGGCTCTGCGCCTTGCTGCCACTATTCACACGGAATATACGAGTATTTGCAGCGATGCGCAAGCCGACCAATATGGTCTACATGGTCTTAACTGCTCTAAAACCAAGGGTTGGCATGCAAGACACAATGAGGTCAACGACATCATAAAGAGAACCCTTGCTACAGCTGGATGCCCAGCCGAGAGAGAGCCCCGATCACTAGCAGCCAACAACGCCCACAACCCAGCAAACCGCCCCGACGGGATCACCATCTATCCTTGGAAGAATGGCAAGTTCTTAGCATGGGATTATACCTGTGTGTCCACACTGGCTGACACCTACATCCATCACAGTGTTGGGCGACAGGGAGGAGCTGCTGACCACAGGGAGGAGTACAAGATCGGCAAGTACAGGGACATAAGCCAACAGTATCAATTTGTCCCAGTTTGATCAGAGACCTTGGGAGCGTGGGGAAAAATGCAACACGTTTCCTTAAAGAACTGGGTTCCAGACTCATCGACACCACCAGGGATCCAAGGGCAGCCACTTTCATGTTCTAGCGCCTCAGCGTGGCCATCCAGAGGGGAAATGCATGCTGCGTACTGGGCTCGCGTCCGGCTTCGGAGGAGCTGGAAGAGATTCATAATCTTTGATATATTGTACCAATGTATTTATGTTCATGTTTTGAGTTTTCTGTCAATGTATTCTATCTATTAATAAAGCACTCATTCAATATATATAGGAAGTGGTATGAGAAGAAAATATTCTAACAGCTCCGGGGAGAACCTCGAGTTCTACCTGAGGTACGTTAATTGTCTTCTCTGAGGATGAGGGTCCCCAGCAAGTTCTAACGGTGGTACCTCTCTATATATATAGTATATATATATGCATATATATATATATATATATATATACATATATATATATATATATATATATATATATATATATATATATATATATATATATATATATATATATATATATATATATATATATATATATATAAACTAAGCTTCTGATGAAGCATGGGCACCAAGTTTTTGATAAAACTCGGACACCAAGGATTCGATTCAGCCTGTATTTCAAATTTTTCCTTGGTGTTCAAGGAAAACGTCATTTGCTCATAATGTTTGCGTGTCTTGTACTAACATACGCAAAGGTTGAAGGCAGGTTATTAAAAGTATAGTTAATATATATATCGACATTCTAAAAATATAAATTACCATCATTGCTACCAACATCAGATGGTAATTTATTCCACTGCTCTGGGAGTGCAAGTGAAGAAGCAATTTTCAACGTGGTGGTGTTTTGCTTGTCAGAAGTGGGAAAATATCTTTCGACGTGGTCCTGGGATTACCCACTCCATGTAGATTTTGATCATTTGAACGAGGACCTCCACTGGTTTGCCGTTCCACCCCGTCAAAATCTAGATGTATTTCGGACGCTACACGGTTCGAAAAGCATCCCTTGATCCTCAGTGCACATGACTGGAATAGTTCAGAATATGGCATACGTTTGTGGCCCAGTTAACTATTAGTGTTCAAGATCTGATGCCAGTCAGAGGAGACGTTCACAATTTATCATATAGAGACTAATATCCAAATTTCTTCAAGAAAATCCATAAATTATGAAAAAGACAGTCCATATCTAATTCTAAAGTTCCAAAGAAATCAAACAGTTAAACATTATAAAATGCTCCGGTACATTAAACTTGAAGTAGCTCAGAAGTTACATTATCAGGTTAACAGCCTTGCAGGGTTGAACTTAGTCGGATGCGAGAATTAGAAATTATGGCATGAAAGAACATTTTAATTTTCCTAACCTCTTCCATTAAAAAAAACAAATTTGTGACCTTTACAGGTCAAAATCAATCCAACCTTTTCTCTAAGTAAGACTGACCAGCGTTTAAGTAATTAAGTATGTAATTTAGTTTTGTTGAAGCTTTGGGTACATTCCTTTCAGACTCTGAAACACAAATGTTATAGGCACATAAAATACAATACGTAGATTTAACACGAGATAACCCATTCAAGTCCAAGACTGAGTTATCTCGGATCAGAAAAGACATTCTTCAGATATTTCACAGAAACCAACTTACACAACCTAGTATCAAGTGAAAACTTTCTTTAAAAAAACACAGCACTCAAATTTCAACGGTAACCAGAAGGGTCATTCTCTATTGCACAGAATCCAGCAAAGTTTGCACCTACACAGCCTTTTCCCCCAAAAAAGGTTCCATCAGTTTCATATAATTCCTCAATCATTGAAGATTGATGCCATTCACAATTGTTTTATTTTAAAATAAAAAAAAAGGGACTGTGATATGGATGGCAATCAGATTCGAACCAATGAAGATAAAGATTAGTCAAGTTCTTTGGATCAAGATATCCCTAACCCTTTCGGAAAGCATACTCCAGTTAAATAATAAAAAAAAATGACCATTTTCAGATTAAAAATGGTACCTACACATTCCGTAAACAATTCCAACCTTCCTCTAAGGAGGCTACCCCAGAGCTGAAATTGTGAAGGTATTAGAGAGATGCTCGTCACAAGCTATCTAGTGAAAACCAAGGAATAGTCTCTATAAAATTGAGCAGAGGGCACCTGCAATTGTTAATTACTCCGTGAACATTCACCTAATAATAGTTAATAAGAGTTTAAAATTTGAAGCCGATCGAATATGGCATCCTGAAGTTATAAACGATAACCTAGAATGGGTGGAGACAACTGTAGTTAACAATGGGACAACTCTGGCATCACGCCGTGCAGTATTTAAAGGTTCACACACAACCTGCACATAGAAAAGAGGAGCTTACGACGACGTTTCGGTCCGACTTGGACCATTTACAAAGTCACACTAACACAAAGGACAGGTGGAAGGGGTTATATATAGACAGGCAGACAGGGGAGGGCACAAGAAAGTGGTGGAGGGGTAATAGTGGAAGTAGTAGTGGTAGTGGAAGTAGTATTACTGGAGTCAGTCATATTCTAGGAAAGGAGCACTGCAATGAAGCTGGTGGCCCACATAGGGTAAGGACAACAACACAGAGGGGGAAAATTAAAATAAAATAAAGGACAAATACAAGGCAAAAGAAAAGAAAGAAAACCCAGAGGAGAAAGAAGAAAGAGGAAAAGGGGGAAGAGATAGAAGGAATCAGGTTAATTAAGTCACGGGTGTTCTGAAGTTTGGAGCATTTAACAATGTAATGGGAGAGGAAAGCATCTACAGAGACAAAGCCAGGGTTAAGATTCATACAGGGAAAGTTGTGTATAAGGGAGGATTCAACCAGACGGCTCCTCTTTTCTATGTGCGGGTTGTGTGTGTATTGTTCCAGTCACGGTATTGTGCCTTTTTTGTTATTTAAAGGTTCACTCTGTTCATGAAATTTAAAAACGCTCAAAAAACGCGAGTTTTCAATATTTCTCAGTTTGTTTTTGCAGTGGTATTAGATTCTAACTCTCTACAACTTTTATTGCTATGATAAATTTGCCTACTTACACAAGCTAAACTGAATTGATGCTATCTATCGTTGAATAAGGAGACAATTTTTTTAATGAAGCCGTACCACTGAGGGATTTGGAAGTTGTTCCCAGAATTCAGAGAATGAGTTCACAAACTGATCATCGAACATGTGCACATGCCAATTTCACAAACTGATCATCGAACATGTGCACATGCCAAGTTCACAAACTGATCATCGAACATGTGCACATGCCAATTTCACAAACTGATCATCGAACATGTGCACATGCCAATTTTTAAACGAATTTGTTCCTAGTTATGGTACATACGCACTGGAAATTTGAAGGTGATTAAATGAGGCCTTTTCGAGTTATGAGAGAAATAAAAACCAAAAGTTGGAGGAAGAAAGGACGGAAAAGCATTCAGGCAACTACTGACATGTCACCTTACATGGATACCTAATATATATCAAATAAGATGTGATAGCAGGGTTTCCGCTTCTTTTAACAATGGTGTCCTTAAGATGTGTTTGCCTTCCTAATTCCTCTTAGTTAAAACTGATTCTTTTTGTTACGAATCGCATTTGAAACTGTGATGCTTCTAAGTGGAAAAATGCTTTCATTATTAGAAAGATTATTATTATTATTATTATTATTATTATTATTATTATTATTATTATTATTATTATTATTATTATTATTATTATTATTATTATTATTACTATTATTATTATTATTATCATTATTATTATTATTATTATTATTATTATTATTATTCTATATATTCGTAATCTACTTTTACTTTGAGAAAAATGTTAAGCTTTTCGCTTCTTTCTTCACAGTTTGACTTTAGTGATGCTTCTAGTTAAATTCCTTTTCTCAATACTCTATAGTTTTCTCATGGGGGCCGGAAGGCTGAAGGATTAAAATTTAAAGGACAGAAGAAAAGATAAATAAATTAATGGAGATAGGAAGAGGGTAGAGTGTATGGACGAGGAGAAAGATAGAGATTAAGGGATAGCCTCAAGTGGTAGGTTTGGAAGAAAGATTAGGGTATTGTGCTAAAGGGAGAGGACTGGATTGAAATAATAGAAGTGGAGGTATGGAGATAAAAGGCAATTAAGAAAGGAATAAATTCAAATGAGAGTAAGCCAAAATGGTACTCGAGGAGAGGATAGAACCAATGAACGAGGAGAAATAAGAAGTCCTGAAAGAGGAATATGAAGGAGCACATAGACAAAGAAAATGTCCAACTCAAGAAACTCAGGAAAGGCTAAATCCTCGTTGTTCGTGTTCATTAGTTTTACCAAGACGCTTGTAAAAGATTGAAATTTCTTTTCAATTGACCAAAATGAAGCAGGAAACCAGTAGGAATCATATAACGGCTAGGGAATGAGGAATGTAAGATCGATCCATGGAAGGGAAGGATAGATCCAGTATGGTTTTTTTTTTCTCTTTTTTTCCCTGGGATCAATTGCCTCTTACCAGCATCAAAGCATCTTAGGAGGTCAAAGATGTAAAGTGCAATGTGAGGAAGAATCAGCGAAGGACTCCACTTTACCACCTGAGCAAAGAGAAGGTTACCAGAAGAGTCAAGGACTAGAGATTACCCCCTTGTTCCATGTTACTAAGAGAGGATTTTTTTATGAGTTCAGATTAACACTTGAGCAAAGGGAAAGAAACCGTGTTTTCAGGAGCCGTGATGTTCACTTGAAACATGGATATGAGATTAGCTCTACTAAGGAGATGAGAGGGGTCACTGAGGGTAGAAGAACGGTATCAGAGTAGATAAGAAACCGAGAGATCCACTTGAGGCAAGTTATCAAAATCGGTGTTTTCAGGAGCCGAGATGAGCACTTTAGACAAGTTCTCGAGATCAGAGGAGTCAAGGAGCCTAGAGAGAACCACTTGAGCCAAGTGAACGAGATCAGTGTTTTCAGAAGGTGAGTGCCAGTGTTCCACTAATGCACCCCCGACATCTGCCGCCACTCCACCATGGTGCCATTACCTCCAGCCTCTGCTGAATAGGAAGAGGAAGGAGGAGGAGAGGGAGAAGAGGAAGATGAGAAGTTACATAACGTGGTAGACGTGGAACAGAAACAGATGAATGAAGAGAAGTAGAAAAGGATGAAGGGAAAAAAGAACAAGGAAAAAACATTAAGAATGAGGATAGCAGGATGAAAGAGGATAACGACTATGAGAAAAGGATGAGGGAGGAGGGGAAGATGTTGAATGAGAAGGAGAAGACGGTGAAAGGGATGGAGGAGAAGTAGATGAAAGAAATTATAAAAGCTAAAGAAAACAGGCCGAAGGAGGAGGAAGACGCCCAAAAAGATGAGGAATAGGAGAAAAAGAATGAGGAGACTAAGTTGCTACTGACCTCAGGTCCTAAGAAGCAGCAGTGGGCATTGTTCTCCTGTTTCAAGGAGAGAAAGTTTTTGCATTTGTAATGGTGACACTAAATATATTCTGTAAGAAATCATATGTATTATGTATTTATTTCTTATATATAATTATTGTGCCGATAAGGTAAAACTGGCCAATTAGCAAGAACTCATCTAAAATTAAGTCCTTTCTAAAATTTTCTCTTATACGTTTATAGATATATTTTTTCATTTATGTTAATGTAAGAATTTATAATTTTGTACCAAGAGAAACTTTGAAAACCTACCTAACCTTATTACAACAAGCTCAATTTAATTTAGCCTAACCCAACTAAATATATTTTAGATACGTTAACATTAATTTAATAATAAACAAACACAATGAAATATATTTTTTTCGTTATGTTCAGAATGATTTTGGCGAGATTATTGCATACACAAATTTACACTTGTCTTATATGGCAAGGTGAGCGTTGCTATTTAAGCCAAAATCGCAAGTTTTACCTAATCGGCACGACATATATATATATATATCATATATATATAATATACATATATACATATTACCTAGGTCGTAGGTTGGTAGATAGATACCGCCCAGGGAGGTACTACCGTCCTGCCAAGTGAGTGTAAAACAAAAGCCTGTAATTCTTTTACATGATGGTAGGATTGCTGGTGTCTTTTTTGTCTCATAAACATGCATGATTTCAGGTACATCTTGCTACTTCTGCTTACACTTAGGTCACGCTACACATGTACAAGCATATATATACACACCACTCTGGGTTTTCTTCTATTTTCTTACTAGTTCTTGTTCTTATTTCCTCTCTCCATGGGGAAGTGGAACAGAATTCTTCCTCCGTAAGCCATGTGACTAAAATGCCGGGATCAAGGGGCTAGTAACCCCTTCTTCTGTATATATTACTAAATGTAAAAGGATAAACTTTCGTTTTTCCTTTTGGGCCACCCTGCCTCGGTGGGAAACGGCCGACGTGTTGAAAGAAAGAAGATATACATATTGAGAAACAATTGCAAACAGGCGATCTTAACAATGCAGAAGCCACATGGTATGGGGATGGAAATTGTTTTGCTCAAGATCTTTCGCACTCTCGTGTGTCGTCAGGAGTTATGCAATGTTGCAAGACAGCAACAGGTAGGAGGGAAAATTCTCTGAGGCAAGGCAGAACATGTCAGTGGCAGCCCATATCACAGACTCTGTGATATGGGCTGTTCGTTAGGTGTTGTCTTTACTAGGAAACATACATTGGACACATCATTAGTAGTTCGTTACACAAATACATATTGTTGTTAGGGAAACCAAGTTCTTTCTTGTTTTGGTAGAATGGAATTGACAAGTTTGTATCAGTTTCCACTCTGCTGATTTCATTTTATTACTGTTAATCTAGTAAACATAACTGGGTCTTGACCCATTTTGTTTTCAGTTTGCGTGCCGAAAGTGTGCAGATTCTAAGTCAGGGTTTCTCAAACCCTGAATTAGAATTTTGTGGGGATACGCAAGTGAATTATAAAAAAATTGTTATGTTATTGTAATATGTTATTTTTTTTATTTATGTCCAGCGTTTACAGATAGATATAAAATTCCCAAATATTGAGACACCATTGTTTGTATCGTTAGTGTCATGTTGCATATTTCTGTTCAGAAACATTTTACGTAAGAATAAACATAGCTTTTGTTTCGCAAGTTTATCTTTCTCCTAATGGACATACACTGTTGTACACCGAAGTTATATACTCATAAAAAATATAACACTCCGGCCGTCTTCCACTGGGGCAGCGTGACCCGAAAAAGAAGAAACAAAAGATTTTCTTCTTTATACATTTAGTAATTTATATAGGAGAAGGGGTTACTAGCCCCTTGATCCCAGGATTTTAGTCGCCTCTTATGACACGCATGGCTTACGGAGGAAGGATTCTTGTTCACTTCCTAAAATGTAGGCATATGTTCTTCCATTAGCATGTATTTATCTCAAATATTATTTGTAGAATATTATTGTTCACATTTGAACATACGGGAACGTGGTTTATGTTAGAAAGAGTCAAGAGGAACGTGATCGACAAAAGTCTGGGAACCACACAATGCTATGACTACTTTTCTTAATCTGGTGAGAATGATAAACGAAAATTAGTAAATAATTGACCGAATGTGAATTATCGTCACGGCTTTTCTCAAAAGTATATCCAGTATAGGTAACTTGCAGTCTTTTCCTAGTTAAATAGATATTTTATCCTTAGAACTAGATTGTTTCAATTTTAAGAAGCAGTAAACCCGTAGAGTGCATACAACACCTACTATTCTACTTAAATATTACAGAGGGCTGGTGAGAACGAACTGCCCCATACCTAATCCACTTGACTAGCGAAAGCGATGAACACCTAAAGAAAAAAGTGTGGGAGAAATGTGTCAGACACAGCAGCATCTTGGAATCTTAGTACAGAGGGCATCTCCACAACCAGCACACTTGCCAACTTCTGGCACATCTCTTGGGTATTTCCTACTTCCACTGGGGATTGCAGCTTTCCACCTATATGAGGCAGACTTATCATGCCCAGCCCTTTAAGGGCAGGGTAGGTGCCAAAGCTGGAGCTTGCTACCATCTGCAGCTCGCAAGCCTGCCCTTCCCGTCAGGGAAGATGGCAGACCGGAGAGGCCTAGCTTCTCCCTCCCAGCCCCGTGCTGGTGTTGAATGGGGCTAGGCCTGGGGACAGTTGGTCCCAACGATGAGGGGGTACTTGTACCTTCTCCCATGGGAGACATAGGTCTCTTATACTCCCACGACAGGGAGCCGAAGCCGGGTCGCCATCTGGAATAGACCCGGGCCGGGAGAATTCCCGGCAAATCAACACCTCCTCCTTTCCACCTATAATGCATACGTCTGCTGCACCTCCCTCCTCTGATGCCAGTATATAATCGCCAATCTTCCTGCCTATGTTTCAGATTCTTCAAAACTATGGTACTCGTCACCTACTACAAGGCTAAGGGACTGATTACCTACTCGTTTGTATATACTTCTCCAATCTTCACATTATGTCCTTGTATTGTATTGTGTTGATAAAGTCACTGGATGGTGAAATAACTACAAATTTGAGATACCCAGATGTTGCACATATAATCTTAGAAGTAGCAGCATGCTGCTCTAGCACTGAACCAACTTGTGGAAAATGTGCCTAGAAAGGATAAGAGTGGATTGCTAAGCCACTTAGTTAACTTACACACAAGGAAGGATATATATGTACTAGAAGCGGTGCCTGGTTGGCCGCCCACGACGGCAAGAGGAGGGCCACAACCTGCAAGCAACAAGTCGCTCCTTGGATCCTATAACCTCCAGCCTCTTGAATGGACCTCCCATCCTCTCGTCCGCCTCTATCCCGCCCTCCTCCACCACTCCACCTCTCACCTGGCTTCTCCTCCACCCCCTCCTCCGTCTTTTCCTCCCCCTCATTCGCACCTCCTACTCCACAGAAGGTGCTCTCTCCTCCGCCCCATGACCCATCCCCCAATCTGCACCATCCACCATCACCTCCTCTGTCCTATCCTCAATCCCCTTACCTGCCCCATCCACCATACCCCTCCTATGTCCCATCATCCATCCCCTCTTCCCCATCCTCTGCCCCATTATCCTTTCCCTCCTCTGCCCCCTCCGGCACCTCATTCATCATCTCCTCCGCCCCAGATTGCAAAGCAAACTACTCTGAAGTCATACTGAGAATCCTTTCCTTTACATATTTACTGAATCACTACCTTCCATGGAGCTATCAGAGCGCTTGTCAAATTGACTAGAACTACAAGACCCTTCAATTTCATTGTGGAATATCAGAAATGCTCGATAAAATGGCTAATGTGGTAGGCGTCTTGTGTCTACAGGAACCATACATTCTTAGCATTACGAGCAAAATCCCTTTAAAATTGTCAGGATATATTGCCTTTTCTAATGTTTGAAATAGTGGTCTAAGGGTGCTAACCTATGTCAAAAACATTTAGAGCCAAGATATCAGTGCATAAGTGTTCGCAATGAAGCTAATATAATTATTAGCTGTATATCAAGAAGAACAAATAATAGAAGTCCTAAAGTTATACTTCAATTCTGTATCTTTAGTTAGACCTCAATTAGATTATGCTGCTGAGTTCTATTTTCCATATTACAGGATGGACATAAAAGCGTTCGAAAAAAATACAATTAGAATGACGAAGTTGATTCCATGTAATAGAAATCCTTCTTACGAAAACAGGCTGAAGGCAGCGAACTTCCACTCTTTACAAAGGCGTAGAGTTAGGGGAGATATGAATAAAGTGTACAAATAGAAAGCAAGTATTGAAAAGGGGGTAAGGGAAGCATGTTGAAAACATCTAGCCAAAACAGGACTAGTAGCAACTGATTCGAGTTGGAGATATTTAGAATTAGTAAGGATATTGGAAAGTACTAGTTTGGCAATAGAGTTGTAGATGAGTGGAATAAACTTCCAGGTAATATTATTGAGAGAAGAATTTTGGGTAGGCTACATGAGTTGGCAGGCCTACTGGCTCATGTCTAGAATGAACCACTAGGCCTGCAGGAGTGTTCCTCATTCATATGCTCTTATATTCTTATGTTAAAAGTGGGTTGGCTAGCAAACATATCAAAAACTACAAAAAATGATAACATCTACCATCAGATCCTTCAATTTACCAAAGCATTTAGTATATTGACCCTAAATAATGTGTATGTGAAATGTGACAAAATGAAAAAGGACACCCTCCTAAGAGTCCTAAATTCATATGTACTGATAATGAATTAAGGAGACGTCAAACTAACATAAATGGAAGGATGTTTGTTCAATACCATGAAGAAAATTAACTAGTCGATCTCCAACCTCGCCCCAGATAACGTCGCTCACCTTAAAGGTAGGTAGATAAAGCTACCTCAGCTAGGGAAGACGGCAAAAATCGCAACATTCTCTGACTTCTCAACAAGTTACCCAAGAACCCTCTCCTCCACTGGACGGTGTCCTGACTGACCGATGGACAAGCATCATGCCCATTCCAAAACCGAACTCTCACAAGTTTAGGCCAATCTCGTTAACATCATGCAAGTGAAAAGTCCTTGAGAGAATTGTCCTTAAAAGACTCATTGTCTAAACACAACACCAATTCTCTCTCACGATCTATGGGTATGTACATGGAAGCAGCGCCCAAACTTGCTTTGCGCATTACTTCACCAGGCGGCAGAGACCTGGCACGATGGTGGCCTTTATTAACTCATAGCTGCTTTTGATATGCAATGGAGAATTTATTTTTGAAAAATTGACTACTTATGGAGCCTGAGGAGGGAAATACTAACTTGGATAAACGGATATGTGAATATGTATAGATATTCACGAGTATATGTATGAACTTAAATTCATAAAAATACTTATTTTCGTACACGTGTAACTATCATATAGACTGAAACTTTCATATGCATATATATATATATATATATATATATATATATATATATATATATATATATATATATATATATATATATATATTTTGTGTGTGTGTGTGTGTGTGTGTGTGTGTGTGTGTGTGTGTGTGTGTGTTACCATTTTGTCCTAGGCACATGTCAATTAGACACTAGGCCTGTTGTATATATGTGTGTGTATGTGTATGTGTATGTAAGGAAACACTTCGAAATCTTTCTGCCCCACCGGGAATTGAACCCGGCCCCTCCGTGCGTGAAGCAAGAGCTTTACCCACTAGGCCACCGGGGGCTGTGTGTGTGTGTGTGTGTGTGTGTGTGTGTGTGTTTGTGTGTGTAAAACGAGCCACGGGGGGTGAAAATTTTTAGCTCAAGTACTTTCACACTTCTCAATGCGTCGTCAGGAGCTGTGCAATGTTGCAAAGACAACAACAGGAGAAGTAGGGTAAGTTTTCAGAGAGTGGCAGTGTGGTGCCAGCCAGTCTCTGTCTGAGAGGGACAAGCGGGATGCCACCACACACCGGTCCCTCCCCCACACCCCAAATGGGGGCGGGTGGAGTAGGCCTCACAGTTTGCAGATAGCATGGGGAAATACTAGAAGATAGTTAATAGCCAGCCCCTAGCTTCTAACCACCGGGAACAGGTCATGTGACGCAAAAAGTTTCAATATTGAATCATTATATACCTTCATTTACAACCTTCTAACTAATGAAATAGAGAGGAAAAAAATCCCTCATTTGTCAACCGGTGTCACAGAACCTTTCAGAACAATCAGGAAATACTCGCAGTGTCAGTTAATATGCTTGTGTGAATTTGTCCTGTTCAGGCTTCCTTTCTCATAATAACTAGGCTGCTCTTAATTTTAATGCCATTCCTATCAATATTATCCGCTAATGTCATCATCATAATTAGGCAATTCTTAATTTTAATGCCATTCATATCCTTATTAGCAGCTATCATCCGCTAATATCATTATTATTATCATCATTATAATATTACCAACCCTATTTGGGGCGTGGGGGAGGGGCCGGTGTGTGGTGGCATCCCGCTTGTCCCTCTCAGAGACTGGCTGGCTGGCACCACACTACCACTCTGAAAACTTACCCTACTTCTCCTGTTGTTGCCTTTGCAACATTGCACAGCTCCTGATGACGCACTGAGAAGTGTGAAAGTACTTGAGCTAAAGATTTCCATCCCCCCGTGGCTTGTCTTGCATGGTTAAAATCGCCCATCTGCGATTGTTTATATATATATATATATATATATATATATATATATATATATATATATATATATATGTCGTGCCGATTACGTAAAACTTGCGATTTTGGCTTAAATAGCAACGCTCTTCTTGCCATATAAGACAAGCGAAAATTTGTGTATGCAATAATTTCGCCAAAATCATTCTGAACATAACGAAAATATATTTCATTGTGTTTGTTTATTATTAAATTAATGTTAACGTATCTAAAATATATTTAGTTGGTTAGCTAAATTAAATTGCGCTTGTTATAATAAGGTTAGTAGGTTTCAAAGTTTTTTTGGTACAAATTATAAATTTACATTAACATAAATGAAAAATATATCTTTAAACGTATAGAAAATTTAGAAAGGACTTATTATAATGAGTTCTTGCTAATTGACCAGTTACCTAACGGCTGACATATATATATATATATATATATATATATATAAATATATTTATATATATATATTATAATATTTATGGAAGTGCCGTGATTAGGTACACTTGTCATTCAGAACTCTCTAAATACCCAACTCTAAAAGTTTAATATTTTCATTTATGTTGATTTAATTTGACAGAGCTCTGATGACGCACTTGAAAGAAAGTTCGAAATATTGAGCTAAAATTTATCCACATGTTTTGTCTTATGTCGATGTTGCAAAATTGCACCATCTGCTGATTAGTATTTATATATAGTAATATTATTAATCACATATATATATATATATATATATATATATGTCGTGCCGATTAGGTAAAACTTGCGATTTTGGCTTAAATAGCAACGCTCCCTTGCCATATAAGACAAGTGAAAATTTGTGTATGCAATAATTTCGCCAAAATCATTCTGAACATAACGAAAAAATATATTTCATTGTGTTTGTTTATTATTAAATTAATGTTAACGTATCTAAAATATATTTAGTTGGGTTAGGCTAAATTAAATTGCGCTTGTTGTATTAAGGTTAGGTAGGTTTTCAAAGTTTCTCTTTGTACAAAATTATAAATTTACATTAACATAAGTGAAAAATATATCTTTAAACGTGTAAGAGAAAATTTTAGAAAGGACTTAATTTTAGATGAGTTCTTGCTAATTGACCAGTTTTACCTAATCGGCACGACATATATATATATATATATATATATATAAATATATATATAATATATATATATATATATATATATATATATATATAATAATATTATATATATATATATATATATATATATATATATATATATATATATATATATATATATATAAAAACACACAAACCTGGTAATCCTGTTAGACCAATTATTAGCTCTATAGGTTCAGTTTCTTATAAACTTTCTAAATGGCTTGTTGATATTTTGAGCCCAATTGTTGGAAAAAATTCTAATTTTAATGTTAAAAACAACTTAGATTTAGTTGATAAATTAAGCACCTTGACTGATTTAAATGATTTCAATATGGTTAGTTTTGATGTTACCTCCTTGTTTACAAAAGTTCCAGTTGATGATTTACTAAGTTTCTTATCTGAAGAACTGGTTAATTATGATTTACCATTGCCAGTTCCTACTATCATTAAACTTATTAAACTTTGTATTGTTGATGCAAAATTTGTATTTAATGATGAGTTTTACACTCAGAAGTTTGGTATGGCAATGGGAAATCCTCTTTCACCTGTTCTTAGTAACTTATATATGGAATTTTTCGAAACAAGATTGCTTAACACTATCCTTCCCAATAGAGCTAAGTGGTATAGATATGTTGATGATATTTTGTGCCTTATGCCTAAGAATGTAGATATAAACCATTTCCTTGTTAAATTAAATAGCTTAGCTCATTCTATAAATTTTACTGTTGAATTCGAAGTAAATAACTCATTGCCCTTCCTAGATGTTTTTATTATTAAGGGTAACATTGATTTTAAATTTAAAATTTACAGAAAACCTACAAATAATTGTTCCTATGTACACTATTACTCTTCACATCAAGATAGAGTTAAAGTGTCGGTTTTTCTTCAATGTTTTTGAGAGCTTTACGTATTTGTAGTCCAGAGTTCATAGATGAAGAAATCTCTAAAATTTATGAAATAGCTAATGATTTAAAATACCCAAGAAACATAATTGATAAATCTTTTAAAATAGTAAGAATACTTTTACAATCTAAAAGGGACAACTAACCTTATTCAACCAAAAATATGTTGGTTCTCCTTACCATGAAAACTTGGTTGATATGCCTTCCTTTCTTAAGAATTTTAATATCAAAGTTGTATTTAAAAATCTTGATACAGTAAAAGACTTTTGATAAAAATTCCCCCAAAATGCTGACGGATGTGTCTATAAGTTTCCCTGTAAAATATGCGATAAAGTTTATTATGGTCAAACTGGTAAAAGTCTTGAACTAAGATTAAAACAACATAAATATAGCATTAGAACTGGACAAGATTCTAATGCTCTATTTATTCATGTGAGAGATTTTAACCATCCAATTGATTTTCAAAATGCTGAGAAGGTTGTATCAAGCAAGTCCATGGTTGAGAGAAATATAATAGAATCATGTTTCATTAAAAGCAGTTTTGAAAATAATATGAATATTTCTTTTGGTTTATATAAATTGGATTCATTTATAATTAATAAAATTTGGGAAGAATTTAATGATAAATTGGACTAATCTTAATTCTTGGGAAGAGTTTCAGGTCCTTTCTTATGTTCCTCTTCACAGAGTCGTGAGATGTTACGCTACTGTGAGGTGTAGTCTTTGTTAGTGTGATGTGACTGTGAGGTGTAGTCTCGCCCCTTATATAAGCCCTTCTTGCCTTCTTGCCTTCTTGTCTTCTTGCCTTACTTTCATAGCATTAGAAATCTTACTTACGAAGAAAGATTGAAGACCCTTTAATTACATTCACTTGTAAGACGTAGAATGAGGGAAGACATGATCGAGGTATACAAGTGGAAAATGGGTATTAACAAAGGGGATATAAATAAGGTCTTGAGTTTATCTCTCCAAGAGAGAACCCGCAATAATGGATTCAAGTTAGATAAGTTTAGATTTAGAAAGGATATAGGAAAGTATTGGTTTGGAAATAGGGTAGTTGATGAGTGGAACAGTCTGCCTAGTAGGGTTATTGAAGCTAGGACCTTGGGTAGTTTTAAATTTAGGTTGGATAAATTCATGAGTGAGAGGGGTTGGATTTGAGTGGGAATTGCACATGAGTAAATAAAATTATCAAATCTTATTTCTTGGGTAGCATTGAAAGTTGGCTTGAACAAGTGTTCTGTTGGTGGGATGGAATGTGAAGGACTTGCCTAGTATGGGCCAACAGGCCTGCTGCAGTGTTCCTCCTTTCTTATGTTCTTATGATCTTATAATGTGAGTAGTCACGAAAGCGCTTGGAATTCTTCTATTTTTTCATAGTGGTTTTCTTGCATATTTTGATATCACCTGTTTACTGTGATCTTTTTGCATATATATATATATATATATATATATATATATATATATATATATATATATATATATATATATATATATATATATATATGTATTAAATATCTTATATTATATTTGATATTCTGTTTTCTTTCCTTTTTTCTTCCTTTCATGTTTTCCTTTCTTCCCATGGCTTTGGGATGATGGAGATATCTTCATAGAAATTCTATTTTTTCCCTGTGTATGGAATAGACTATCCTGAGAGATGGCAATTCCTAAGTGATAGTAACACCAGATATTCTGGAGGAAACCTTTGACAATGTCGTAGCTGATGAAGCCTTGCTGGTGTGCTTGACGATATCTTCAATGTCCTACTCAAGTCTCGCAGCTCAAAGTAGACAGATTTCAATACCTTTTTATGAGCCCCGTCCCGGCTGATGGTATATAACACTTGTAACGGCTAATTTTGGTTCCCACTGTGTGATTACTATGTAGAACAAGGCAGCAACACACCGGTGATGGGTCCAATTTTCTTAGGTTAAAAAAAATTATGTTCTGTTCCATCCTTCATCCCCTCCTCTGCTCCATCCTTCATCCCCTCCTCTGCTCCATTCTTCATCCCCTCCTCTGCTCCATCCTTAATCCCTTCCTCTGCTCCATCCTTCATCCCCTCCTCTGCTCCATCCTTCATCCCCTCCTCTGCTCCATCCTTAATCCCTTCCTCTGCTCCATCCTTCATCCCTCCTCTGCTCCATCCTTCATCCCCTCCTCTGCTCCATTCTTCATCCTTTCCTCTGCTCCATTCTTCATCCCCTCCTCTGCTCCATCCTTCATCCCCTCCTCTGCTCCATTCTTCATCCCCTCCTCTGCTCCATCCTTCATCCCCTCCTCTTCTCCATTCTTCATCCCCTCCTCTGCTCCATCCTTCATCCCTTCCTCTGTTCCATCCTTCATCCCCTCCTCTGCTCCATCCTTCATCCCTTCCTCTGCTCCATCCTTCATCCCCTCCTCTGCTCCATCCTTCATCCCCTCCTCTGCTCCATCCTTCATCCCTTCCTCTGTTCCATCCTTCATCCCTTCCTCTGCTCCATCCTTCATCCCTTCCTCTGCTCCATCCTTCATCCCTCCTCTGCTCCATTCTTCATCCCTCCTCTGCTCCATCCTTCATCCCTCCTCTGCTCCATTCTTCATCCCTCCTCTGCTCCATCCTTCATCCCTCCTCTGCTCCATCCTTCATCCCTCCTCTGCTCCATCCTTCATCCCCTCTGCTCCATCCTTCATCCCTCCTCTGCTCCATTCTTCATCCCTCCTCTGCTCCATCCTTAATCCCTTCCTCTGCTCCATTCTTCATCCCTCCTCTGCTCCATCCTTCATCCCTCCTCTGCTCCATCCTTCATCCCTCCTCTGCTCCATCCTTCATCCCTCTGCTCCATCCTTCATCCCTCCTCTGCTCCATTCTTCATCCCTCCTCTGCTCCATCCTTAATCCTTCCTCTGCTCCATCCTTCATCCTCCTCTGCTCCATCCTTCATCCCTCCTCTGCTCCATCCTTCATCCCTTCCTCTGTTCCATCCCTTATCCCTCCTCTGCTCCATCCTTCATCCTTCCTCTGCTCCATCCTTCATCCCCTCCTCTGCTCCATCCTTCATCCCTCCTCTGCTCCATCCTTCATCCCCCTCTGCTCCATCCTTCATCCCTCTGCTCCATCCTTCATCCCTCCTCTGCTCCATTCTTCATCCCCTCCTCTGCTCCATCCTTAATCCCTTCCTCTGCTCCATTCTTCATCCCTCCTCTGCTCCATCCTTCATCCCTCCTCTGCTCCATTCTTCATCCCCTCCTCTGCTCCATTCTTCATCCCCTCCTCTGCTCCATTCTTCATCCCCTCCTCTGCTCCATTCTTCATCCCCTCCTCTGCTCCATCCTTAATCCCTTCCTCTGCTCCATTCTTCATCCCCTCCTCTGCTCGATCCTTCATCCCCTCCTCTGCTCCATTCTTCATCCCCTCCTCTGCTCCATCCTTCATCCCCTCCTCTGCTCCATCCTTCATCCCCTCCTCTGCTCCATCCTTCATCCCTTCCTCTGCTCCATTCTTTATCCCCTCCTCTGCTCTATCCTTCATCCCTTCCTCTGCTCCATTCTTTATCCCCTCCTCTGCTCCATCCTTAATCCCTTCCTCTGCTCCATCCTTCATCCCCTCCTCTGCTCCATTATTTATCCCCTCCTCCATTTTCTCTGCACCCTCCTCCGCTCCTCCTATGCCACCTCATCTCTCTGTTACCCTCCCTCCCTCCCCCCACCCCCTCCTAACACCCCCTCCCTCCCCATCCCTCCCCACTCGTTTCCTTTCCATGCCGCTGCCTATTTCCGGCGCTCATATCAGCGGGAATTAATTTATTTGTATGACTAAAATACACGGGAATGCAGGGATAAGGAAATGGAGGTGTATGGAAGAAGCGAGATGATAAAGATAACGAGGGTGAGGAGGTGAGAAGATGAGCTGGAAGGAGAGATGAGCTGGGAGACGAGATGACCTGGGAGATGAGATGACCTGGGAAATGAGATGAGCTGGCAGACAAGGAGATGAGCTGGAAGTGATTGAGATGACCAGGGAAAAACAGAGATGTGCTGAGGGCAAATAATATGAGCTGAGAGAGAAGAGCTGGGAGAGACGAGCGTTGAGTGGAGAAGGGTCAGGACAGAAGCAGACTCGCTGAGAAGGCGATGAGCCGAATATAATGAAGGCAGTAAGAAGGATGGATGTGGAGTGGAGTATCAGGGGTCAGAGTGAAGGACAGGAGTGCCAGGGGTCAGATTGAAGGACAGGAGTGCCAGGGGTCAGAGTGAAGGACAGGAGTACCAGGGGTCAGAGTGAAGGACAAGACTACCAGGGGTCAGAATGAAGGACAGGAGTGCCAAGGGTCAGAGTGAAGGACAAGACTACCAGGGGTCAGATTGAAGGACAGGAGGGCCAGGGGTCAGAGTGAATGACAAGAGTATCAGGGGTCAGAGTGAAGGACAAGACTACCAGGGGTCAGATTGAAGGACAAGAGGGCCAGGAGTCAGAGTGAATGACAGGAGTATCAGGGGTCAGAGTGAAGGACAAGACTACCAGGGGTCAGAGTGAAGGACAGGAGTGCCAAAGGTCAGAGTGACGGACAGCAGTACCAGGGGTCAGAGTGAAGGACAAGAGTACCAGGGGTCAGAGTGAAGGACAGGAGTGCCAGGGGTCAGAGTGAAGGACAGGTGTACCAGGAGTGAGAGTGAAGGACAGGAGTACCAGGGGTCAGAGTGAAGGACAGGAGTACCAGGGGTCAGAGTGAAGGACAGGAGTACCAGGGGTCAGAGTGGAGGACAGGAGTACCAGGGGTCCGAGTGAAGGACAAGAGTACCAGGGGTCCGAGTGAAGGACAGGTGTACCAGGGGTCAGAGTGAAGGACAAGAGTACCAAGGGTCAGAGTGAAGGACAGGAGTACCAGGGGTCCGAGTGAAGGACAAGAGTACCAGGGTCCGAGTGAAGGACAGTAGTACCAAGGGTCCGAGTGAAGGACAGGAGTACCAGGAGTCAGAGTGAAGGACAAGAGTACCAAGGGTCAGAGTGAAGGACAGGAGTACCAGGGGTCCGAGTGAAGAACAGGATTACCAGGGGTCAGAGTGAAGGACAGGAGTACCAGGGGTCAGAGTGAAATACAGTAGTACCAAGGGTCCGAGTGAAGGACAGGAGTACCAGGGGTCAGAGTGACGGACAGGAGTACCAGGGGTCAGAGTGACGGACAGGAGTACCAGGGGTCAGAGTGACGGACAGGAGTACCAGGGGTCAGAGTGAAGGGCAGGAGTACCAGGGGTCCGAGTGAAGGACAGGAGTACCAGGGGTCAGAGTGAAAGACAGGAGTACCAAGGGTCAGAGTGACGGACAGGAGTACCAGGGGTCAGAGTGACGGACAGGAGTACCAGGGGTCAGAGTGAAGGGCAGGAGTACCAGGGGTCAGAGTGAAGCACAGGAGTACCAGGGGTACGAGTGAAGGACAGGAATACCAGGGGTCAGAGTGAAGGACAGGAGTACCAGGGGTCAGAGTGAAGGACAGGAGTACCAGGGGTCAAGTGAAGGACAGGAGTACCAGGGGTCAGAGTGAAGCACAGGAGTACCAGGGGTCAGAGTGACGGACAGGAGTACCAGGGGTCAGAGTGACGGACAGGAGTACCAGGGGTCAGAGTGAAGGGCAGGAGTACCAGGGGTCCGAGTGAAGGACAGGAGTACCAGGGTCAGAGTGAAAGACAGGAGTACCAAGGGTCAGAGTGACGGACAGGAGTACCAGGGGTCGAGTGACGGACAGGAGTACCAGGGGTCAGAGTGAAGGGCAGGAGTACCAGGGGTCAGAGTGAAGCACAGGAGTACCAGGGTACGAGTGAAGGACAGGAATACCAGGGGTCAGAGTGAAGGACAGGAGTACCAGGGGTCAGAGTGACGGACAGGAGTACCAGGGTCAGAGTGACTGACAGGAGTACCAGGAGTCAGAATGAAGGACAGGAGTACCAGGGTACGAGTGAAGGACAGAATACCAGGGGTCAGAGTGAAGGACAGGAGTACTCAGGGGTCAGAGTGAAGGACAGGAGTACCAGGGGTCAAAGTGAAGGACAGGAGTACCAGGGGTCAGAGTGAAGCACAGGAGTACCAGGGGTCAGAGTGAAGGACAGAAGTACCAGGGGTCAGAGTGAAGGACAGGAGTACCAAGGGTCAGAGTGAAGGGCAGGAGTACCAGGGTCAGAGTGAAGGACAGGAGTACCAGGTCGGTGAAGGGCAGAGTACCAGGGACAGAGTGAAGGACAGGAGTACCAGTCAGAGTGGCGGACTAGGAGTTCCGTCGTGATCAAGTTGCTCAGTAAGCCACATGACCACTTGCTCAGAACTGTCTCTTCTCTGCAGTCGAACTCCTTTGATCTCAGCAGTTGCTCAGTAACTTCCTCTTTACTAAGTTGCTCAGTAACTTCCTTCTTGATCAAGTTGCTCAGTAACTTTCTCTTTACTAAGTTGCTCAGTAACTTCCTTCTTGATCAAGTTGCTCAGTAACTTCCTCTTTACTCAAGTTGCTCAGTAACTTCCTTCTTGATCAAGTTGCTCAGTAACTTCCTCTTTACTCAAGTTGCTCAGTAACTTCCTTCTTTATCAAGTTGCTCAGTAACTTCCTCTTTACTCAAGTTGCTCAGTAACTTCCTTCTTGATCAAGTTGCTCAGTAACTTCCTCTTTACTCAAGTTGCTCAGTAAGTTCCTCCTTGCTCAAGTTGCTCAGTAACTTCCTCCTTGCTCAAGTTGCTCAGTAAGTTCCTCTTTGCTCAGGTTGCTCAGTAACTTCCTTCTTGATCAAGTTGCTCAGTAACTTCCTCTTTACTTAAGTTGCTCAGTAAGTTCCTCCTTGCTCAAGTTGCTCAGTAAGTTCCTCCTTGCTCAAGTTGCTCAGTAAGTTCCTCCTTGCTCAAGTTGCTCAGTAACTTCCTCCTTGCTCAAGTTGGTCAGTAACTTTCTCCTTGCTCAAGTTGCTCAGTAACTTCCTTCTTGATCAAATTGCTCAGTAACTTCCTCTTTACTCAAGTTGCTCAGTAAGTTCCTCCTTGCTCAAGTTGCTCAGTAAGTTCCTCCTTGCTCAAGTTGCTCAGTAACTTCCTCCTTGCTCAAGTTGCTCAGTAACTTCCTTCTTGATCAAATTGCTCAGTAACTTCCTCTTTACTCAAGTTGCTCAGTAACTTTCTCCTTACTCAAGTTGCTCAGTAACTTCCTCCTTGCTCAAGTTGCTCAGTAACTTCCTTCTTGATCAAATTGCTCAGTAACTTCCTCTTTACTCAAGTTGCTCAGTAAGTTCCTTCTTGCTCAAGTTCCTCTGTAAGCTCCTCCTTGCTCAAGTTGCTCAGTAAGTTCCTCCTTGCTCAAGTTGCTCAGTAACTTCCTCCTTGCTCAAGTTGCTCAGTAACTTCATCCTTGCTCAAGTTGCTCAGTAACTTCCTCCTTGCTCAAGTTGCTCAGTAACTTCCTTCTTGATCAAATTGCTCAGTAACTTCTCTTTACTCAAGTTGCTCAGTAAGTTCCTCCTTGCTCAAGTTGCTCAGTAAGTTCCTCCTTGCTCAAGTTGCTCAGTAAGTTCCTCCTTGCTCAAGTTATGGCAAATCAACACTGCAAAAAAGTCTCATTTTTATGTTTCTAATTGTTAATATTAAAAGAAAAATTAACTGTTCCATTTAATGTTTAAATTAATTTTCTGATGAAGTGAGTTTAATACCGCTATAATTTACGGGCGAAATTTCATAAATTTTTTTAAGCTGCCGGAAGTGAAAATAGTTGAAATATGGTTCTAAAATATAATAACAAACTGTGTCTGAATAATGTTGTAAAATAAGCTAATTATCATAAAGTAATTGTTGTGAAATGTTAAACTTTGCTTGGAATTTCCGGTATATATTTTTTTTCTCTTGCAATGACTTACGGGAAATGCTGGGAGGTGGGAGTCAGCGCTTGTTACCGGTTGTTAAAGGTACTTGTCGAGAGATACTCAGCCAGTGTTTATGTGTGCTTGTGTATGTGTGTGTGTCCTTGTGTGTGTGTGTGTGTTAGCTTGCGTGCACACTAACACAGTCTTAATATTCATTGATGCGTATCAACGAATATTTTTTCCGGAAAATTTCAAGGCAGAATATCAAATCTTGTTTACCGAGCAGATTTGAATATACAATCCTACAACATCGGCGTGAATGTAAATTCCAGCGTCTGGATCTAGCGCCTCCAACGATAAACTCACACTGTCAGCCTTTAAAATTTACAAGTAACTAAAGAAAATACTTTATCAGCATTTATGACGCTAAAAAGTATAACTGTAGCATGAATGATATAAAAAAAAGATGAATATATATGAACTGTTTTAATTTTCTCTCGTTGCGCAAAAAGAATTTTAAATCAGAATTCTTTTTTTATTACATTAAGCATAAACAGTTATTTAAAAAAACATGAGTTTTTGTGTATAAATTAATGTGTGAATTAATCCAATACAACATACATAAATTAGTCTCACGCAAATACAAAGGTATCTCGTTTATGCATAGATTGGAGAGTATATACGAAGAGGCGCTCATACCTCGGTATATGTACACAGAACCTTTACTTTACTCCCAAATTTAGTATTAACAGGTGACGTAACGCCTTAATGACCTTCATATACCTGTAGACCGGTGGTGTTAGGCATGTAATTTAGACTCAACAAGCATAAATTATATGCTACTTTGAATGTTTCTGAGAGATGACGTTGTTGTAGGGCGATAAGACCTATTATAAAAATGTGCTTAAAAGTAATATACACAAAATGCTTTCATTTGAAGTAAGTTTAGCTCTTGGTTGACATTTATAATTAATTTTGCTAAAAAAGATCTCTACTACTGCTACTAATTATTATTATTATTATTAACTCATTAAGGCGTAATAAACGATAGTCAGTGAATAAACATAAAGATGAACAGTAGGCCACACGATTCGAGCTTCCATTCCATCTCTCTGCTTGTTCATTATATATATATATATATATATATATATATATATATATATATATATATATATATATATATATATATATATATATATATATATATTTTTTTTTTTTTTATACACATCAGCCGATTCCCACCAAGGCAGGGTGGCCCGAAAAGAAAAACTTTCATCATCATTCACTCCATCACTGTCTTGCCAGAAGGGTGCTTTACACTACAGTTATAAAACTGCAACATTAACACCCCTCCTTCAGAGTGCCGGCACTGTACTTCCCATCTCCAGAACTCAAGTCCGGCCTGCCGGTTTCCTGAATCCCTTCATAAATGTTACTTTGCTCACACTCCAACAGCACGTCAAGTATTAAAAACCATATGCCTCCATTCACTCCTATCAAATACGCTCACACATGCTTGCTGGAAGTCCAAGCCCCTCGCACACAAAACTTCCTTTACCCCCTCCCTCCAACCTTTCCTAGGCCGACCCCTACCCCTCCTTCCCTCCACTACAGATTTATACACTCTCGAAGTCACTCTGTCTCGTTCCATTCTCTCTACATGTCCAAACCACCTCAAAAACCCCTCCTCAGCTCTCTGGACAATCGTTTTGGTAATCCCGCACCTCCTCCTAATTTCCAAACTCCGAATTCTCTGCATTATATTCACACCATACATTGACCTCAGACATGACATCTCCACTGCCTCCAGCCTTCTCCTCGTTGCAACATTCATCACCCATGCTTCACAAACATATAAGAGCGTTGGTATAACTATACTCTCATACATTCCCCTCTTTACTTCCATGGACAAGGTTCTTTGTCTCCACAGACTCGAAGTGCTCCACTCACCCTTTTCCCTCATCAATTCTATGATTCACCTCATCCTTCATATATATATATATATATATATATATATATATATATATATATATATATATATATATATATATATATATATATATATATATGTCGTGCCGATTAGGTAAAACTGGTCAATTAGCAAGAACTCATCTAAAATCAAGTCCTTTCTAAAATTTTCTCTTATACGTTTAAAGATATATTTTTTCGTTTATATTAATGTAAGAATTTATAATTTTGTACCAAGAGAAACTTTGAAAACCTACCTAACCTTATTACAACAAGCGCAATTTAATTTAGCCTAACCCAACTAAATATATTTTAGATACGTTAACATTAATTTAATAATAAACAAACACAATGAAATATATTTTTTCGTTATGTTCAGAATGATTTTGGCGAAATTATTGCATACACAAATTTTCACTTGTCTTATATGGCAAGGTGAGGTTGCCATTTAAGCCAAATTCGCAAGTTTTACCCAATCGGCACGACATATATATATATATATATATATATATATATATATATATATATATATATATATATATATATATATATATATATATATATATATATGTCGTGCCGATTAGGTAAAACTTGCGATTTTGGCTTAAATAGCAACGCTCACCTTGCCATATAAGACAAGTGAAAATTTGTGTATGCAATAATTTCACCAAAATCATTCTGAACCTAACGAAAAATATATTTCATTGTGTTTGTTTATTATTAAATTAATGTTAAAGTATCTAAAATATATTTAGTTGGGTTAGCTAAATTAAATTGCGCTTGTTGTAATAAGGTTAGGTAGGTTTTCAAAGTTTCTCTTGGTACTAAATTATAAATTCTTACATTAACATAAATGAAAAAATATATCTTTAAACGTATAAGAGAAAATTTTAGAAAGGACTTAATTTTAGATGAGTTCTTGCTAATTGACCAGTATTCAATAATAATATATATATATATATATATATATATATATATATATATATATATATATATATATATATATATGTCGTGCCGATTAGGTAAAACTTGCGATTTTGGCTTAAATAGCAACGCTCATCTTGCCATATAAGACAAGCGAAAATTTGTGTATGCAATAATTTCGCCAAAATCATTCTGAACATAACGAAAAATATATTTCATTGTGTTTGTTTATTATTAAATTATTGTTAACGTATCTAAAATATATTTAGTTGGGTTAGGCTAAATTAAATTGCGCTTGTTGTAATAAGGTTAGGTAGGTTTTCAAAGTTTCTCTTAGTACAAAATTAAAAATTTTTACATTAACATAAATGAAAAAAATATATCTTTAAACGTATAAGAGAAAATTTTAGAAAGGACTTAATTTTAGATGAGTTCTTGCTAATTGACCAGTTTTACCTAATCGGCACGACATATATATATATATATATATATATATATATATATATATATATATATATATATATATATATATATATATATATTATATGTGTGTGTGTGTGTGTGTGTGTGTGTGTCGTGCCGAATAAGTAAAATTTGTGATTTTTGGATTAAATAGCAACACTCTTCTAGTGCTGAATAAGGTAAGCGAAAATTTGTGTATGCAATAATTTCGCAAAAGACATTCTGAACCTAAAGAAAAAAATATATTTCATTGTGTCGGTTTATTATTAAATTATTTTAAGCTTGTCTAGAATATATTTAGATGGATTAGGGTAAATTAAATTGCGCTTGTTATAATAAGGTTAGGTAAGTTTTCTAAATTTTTTTGGTACAAAATTATTTTATTTTTACATTAGTGTAAATAAAAGAAATATATTTTTAAACGTATAGAAACGTATAGACCAACGTAATTGACCACTTTTACCTATTCGGCACGACATATAATATATATATATATATATATAATATATATATATATATATATATATATATATATATATATATATATATATATATATATATATATATATATATATATATATATATATATATATTATTATTTTTTTTTATAAACACATCGGCCGATTCCCACCAAGGCAGGGTGGCCCGAAAAGAAAAACTTTCATCATCATTCACTCCATCACTGTCTTGCCAGAAGGGTGCTTTACACTACAGTTATAAAACTGCAACATTAACACCCTCCTTTAGAGTGCCGGCACTGTACTTCCCATCTCCAGAACTCAAGTCCGGCCTGCCGGTTTCCCTGAATCCTTCATAAATGTTACTTTGCTCACACTCCAACAGCACGTCAAGTATTAAAACCATATGCCTCCATTCACTCCTATCAAATACGCTCACACATGCTTGCTGGAAGTCCAAGCCCTCGCACACAAAACTTCCTTTACCCCCTCCCTCCAACCTTTCCTAGGCCGACCCCTACCCCGCCTTCCCTCCACTACAGATTTATACACTCTCGAAGTCACTCTGTCTCGTTCCATTCTCTCTATATGTCCAAACCACCTCAACAACCCTCCTCAGCTCTCTGGACAATCGTTTTGGTAATCCCGCACCTCCTCCTAATTTCCAAACTCCGAATTCTCTGCATTATATTCACACCACACATTGACCTCAGACATGACATCTCCACTGCCTCCAGCCTTCTCCTCGTTGCAACATTCATCACCCATGCTTCACACCCATATAAGAGCGTTGGTATAACATATGCTCTCATACATTCCCCTCTTTACTTCCATGGACAAGGTTCTTTGTCTCCACAGACTCCGAAGTGCTCCACTCACCCTTTTCCCTCATAATTCTATGATTCACCTCATCCTTCATAGACCCATCCGCCGACATGTCCACTCCCAAATATCTGAATACATTCACCTCCTCCATACTCTCTCCTCCAATCTGATATCCAATCTTTCGTCACCTATTCTTTTGTTATCCTCATCACCTTACTCTTTCCTATATTCACTTTCAATTTTCTTCTTTTACACACCCTACCAAATTCATCCACCAACCTCTGCAGCTTCTCTTCAGAATCTCCCAAAGCACAGTGTCATCAGCAAAAAGCAACTGTGACAACTCCCACTTTGTATTTGCTTCTTTATCTTTTAGCCCAACACCTCTTGCCAAGACCCTCGCATTCACTTCTCTTACAACCCCATCTATAAATATATTGAACAACCACGGTGACATCACACATCCTTGTCTAAGGCCCACTTTTACTGGGAAATAGTCCCTTCCCTCCTACACACTCTAACCTGAGCCTCACTATCCTCATAAAAACTCTTCACTGCTTTCAGTAACCTTCCTCCTATTCCATACACCTGCAACATCTGCCACATTGCCCCCTATCTACCCTATCATATGCCTTTTCCAAATCCATAAATGCCACAAAAACATCTTTACCCTTATCCAAATACTGTTCACCTATATGTTTCACTGTAAACACTTGGTCTACACACCCCTACCTTTCCTAAAGCCCCTTGTTCATCTGCTATCCTGCTTTCTGTTTTACTCTTAATTCTTTCAATAATAACTCTACCATACACTTTACCAGGTACACTCAACAGACTTATTCCCCTATAATTTTTGCACTCTCTTTTGTCCCCTTTGCCTTTATACAAAGGAACAATACACGCTCTCTGCCAATCCCTAGGTACCTTACCCTCTTCCATACATTTATTAAATAATAGCACCAACCACTCCAAAATTATATCCCCACCTGCTTTTAACATTTCTATCTTTATCCCATCAATCCCAGCTGCCTTACCCCTTTCATTCTACCCACTGCCTCACGAACTTCCCCTACACCCACAACTGGCTCTTCCACACTCCTACAAGATGCTATTCCTCCTTGCCCTACACACGAAATCACAGCTTCCCTGTCTTCATCAACATTTAACAAATCCTCAAAATATTCTCTCCATCTTCCCGATACCTCTAACTCTCCATTTAATAACTCTCCTCTCCTATTTTTAACTGTCAAATCCATTTGTTCTCTAGGCTTCCTCAACTTATTAATCTCATTCCAAAACTTTTTCTTATTTTCAACAAAATTTGCTGATAACATCTCACCCACTCTCTCATCTGCTCTCTTTTTACATTGCTTCACCACTCTTTTAACCTCTCTTTTTCTGTCCATATACTCTTCCCTCCTTGCATCACTTCTACTTAAATAGCAATATATATATATATATATATATATATATACATTTAAGCATGCGTGAGATGTTAGGAGTAATGGAGACGAATGGTTTTTGGGACCTGAAGAGCGGTTGGAGTGTGAGCAGGGTAATATTTTGTGAAGGGATTCAGGGAAACCGGTTAGCCGGACTTGAGTCCTGGAAATAGGAAGTACAATGCCTGCACTTTAAAGGAGGGGGTTGGGATATTGGTAGTTTGGAGGGACTTTTAAACTGCCGTGTGTGAGCGCCTCTGCAAAGACAGTGATTATGTATGAGTGATGTGAAAGAGTTGAATAATGATGAAAGTATTTTCTTTCTTTTTGGGGTTTTCTTTCTTTTTGGGTCACTCTGCCTTGGTGGGAGACTGCTGCTGGAAACGTGTTTTCAGCATGTCGTTGAGGATTTAATCACAGTACAGAGAAGAGTTAATTTCGAATCTGAGACTTACACTACTCAGTGGTGAATCGCGTCCAGGGCTACCAGCCTAGTGACAGCCTGATTAAGCACATTGTTGCTGCTTGCAGCATCCAGGCCTACATAGCTATCACGTCCTAGCTGATAACAGAGATCCCACAGTAAGCTCTCCAATGTTTCTAGTGCTGTATAATGACTACGGGTTTAGCTGTCTCCTATAATAATAATAATAATAATAATAATAATAATAATAATAATAATAATAATAATAATAATAATAATAATAATAATAATAATAATAATAATAATAATAATAATAACAATAATAATAATAATAATAATAATAATAATAATAATAATAATAATAATAAATAATAATAATAATAATAATAATAATAATCTCCAATCTTTCTTCGATCTGGAAGAAGGTTGAGTGGTCTCAGATGTAAGGGGTTTAAAGTGTTGTCAATTACGCTTTCCTCTTAACAAGCGAATCTTTGGCTTGATGGTCTTTGCTCTGTTCTAAGCGTGTATTAAATACAGTTTTCTTCAATCTGTCGTCCTACCACTAATGATCCTCCCGCTTGTAATCAGTGTATTTTGAACTTCTTTTCCGGTTCTCTGCCTTTAGCAATCCATTATGGTCGTGTGCATATAAATGACGCAAAGGTGTTGCATAGTGAAAGGCAATTGCAAAAAAAAAGTTTCACTTAGACGTTTCACCTGACCTCAGACGAAACGTCTCAATGAAACTCATCTGTAATTGTAGCTCTCTCTCTCTCTCTCTCTCTCTCTCTCTCTCTCTCTCTCTCTCTCTCTCTCTCTCTCTCTCTCTCTCTCTCTCTCTCTCTCTGCTCTTCGTTCCAGTGAATGGATTTTGTGGATGGAGAGGGAATGAAAGGAGGCAAAATAAGAAGAGAAGGGAAATGGCGAAGTGAGTGAAATGGTGAAGAAAGGGAAAGATTGGATAGAGTGGAAGGAGGGATGGAGAGGATGGATGAAGGGAGAGGGGTAATGGGAAAGAGTGGGGGTGGAATGCAAAGAGCGAGCAAATGACAGGATCAAAGCGGGAAGATGGCACCCAACAGGTGAAGGAGGGAGCGAATAAGAGTGAATAAGTGGTAGTGGAGGAGAGGGAGGGGACAGCAGTGAAGTTGATATCCTGCCACTGATATACGACTCTGCAGTGACTTCATTAGCAACGCTAATGTACATCTTATACTTGTTCGACAGGAGAGTTTGAAGACTCTGTACGAGTTACAAATTCTACTTACTGTAAGCATGACCCACATTCATGGAATGCCTGTTCCTTCCCTTTCGCTCTCACCTCCAGCTTCTGGACTAGCTAGTAAGAGGACCATGTAAGGAGAGTCGTACCTCGCCTGGGTCCACCCTCGTTGTATCAGTCATTTCAAAAAAGACGCCGAGAAACGAGAGTTGTCATTGGTCTTACTGGTTTGTAAGGGTTCATTCAAGATGCTCTAGGTCTCTCAAACGACAACCATTAGCACTAACACTGGTTGAACCCTTCTCAACTTCTTACTTCGAATTTTCAGTGGTTGGAGGCGTTTTCTAACAATTATTTTTTTTTTTGGTTAAAATGTCGATTATCACACTTGTAATCGAAACCGGACTATTTCCTGTTTACCAATAAAATTAAAATATTTTGACTAAAAATACATTATCACTTTGTTAATGATCGTTCTGTCCTATAATACGTCGCGTTTGGGAAGGCTCTTAACATCATGATGACACTGGAGAAATGAGAGACATTACCTTTATGAGATCTCTCACGACCAGCTCTTTATGAGATCTCTCACAACCAGCTCTTTATGAGATCTCTCACATCCAACTCTTTATGAGATCTCTCACAACCAGCTCTTTATGAGATCTCTCACAACCAGCTCTTTATGAGATCTCTCACAACCAGCTCTTTATGAGATCTCTCACAACCAGCTCTTTATGAGATCTCTCACAACCAACTCTTTCCTCCATCTTCCGACTTTTTGACAATGCATTTTAACTATTTAAATATAGTTTACATTTACATATAATATAGAATACTTATAATTTTATATCTTTAAATCTAACTCAAGTAGAATTTTCATTTGTTAAAAAAAATGACGGAGAAAGAGATAGATACAAAAGAAATGAGGAGAGATAGCAACACAGAATAAGAAACGACGTAGGATGAAATATATAAATATATATAAAAAAAGGGAGTAAACAGACTCACATGGTAAGATGAAAACTAAAACAGAGAGTAATATAAAGATGAGAATGAAGGGAAGAGAGTAGAAGGGAGGAGAGTAGAAGGAAGGAGAGCAGAAGGGAGGAGAGTAGAAGGAAGGAGAGTAGAAGGGAGGAGAGTAGAAGGGAGGAGAGTAGAAGGAATGAGAGCAGAAGGGAGGAGAATAGAAGGGAGGAGAGTAGAAGGGAGGAGAGTAGAAGGGAGGAGAGCAGAAGGGAGGATAGTACAAGGGAGGAGAGTGGAAGGGAGGATAGTACAAGGAAGGAACCTCGTAGGAATTACCAGGTAACTTTAAGAGACAGGTGTCCTTGACTTTTATACACCCCTGCCGCTGTCTGCTCAACATAAAACAGGTTTAGTGTCGGGATCCGAGTCTACGAGAAGATGTCTCAAGCAAATATGAAGAACTATATCCAGCAAGTATTTTTTTCTTTTCAGTTGATTATTTCATAAACAAATCAGTGTTGACTTCACTGTGTACATTCTCGTTGACTTTGTGTACCTTCCCCTCGCCTCTCTGAACATTCTTGTATCTTTGTTCACGCTTGTCGTCTCAGTGTACTGTCTTGTTTCAGTGTAGCTGCTTCTTCTCTCTGTGCACAATCGTACTTTCACACTGTACATTTTTGTCTCCTCTGTGCACGTTCTTGTCTCTTCTTTGCACATTCTTGTCTCTTCTGTGCACATTTTTGGTTCCTCTGTGCACATTTTAGTCTCTGTGCACGTTCTAGTCTCCTTTGTGCACATTCTAGTCTTCTCTATACATATTCTAGTTTCCTCTGTGCACATTCTAGTCTCCTCAGTGCACATTCTAGTCTCCTCTGTGTATATTCTAGTCTCCTATGAGTACACTCTTGTCTCCTCTGCATGATTTCTTGCTTTCACTTTACTTTCTTGCTTTCACTTTACTTTCTTGCTTTCACTTTACTTTCTTGCTTTCACTTTACTTTCTTGCTTTTACTTTACTTTCTTGCTTTCACTTTACTTTCTTGCTTTCACTTTACTTTCTTGCTTTCACATTGTACTTTCACTCTGTACAAACCATTATGTTTCCCAATACCGATGTTAATGGATTCGTTTCAATATTTTCCACAAAACTATTAAAAAAATTATATAGTTACGTCAGAATTACTTTAAGTTCACGTCAGGGCTACTCATGGGCTAGTGTCTGGTCATGTCAGTACTAGTCAAGAACTAGTGTCTGGTAACGTCAGTACTAATCAAGAACTAGTGTCTGGTAACGTCGGTACTAGTCAAGAACTAGTGTCTGGTCATGTCAGTACTAGTCAAGAACTAGTGTCTGGTAACGTCAGTACTAATCAAGAACTAGTGTCTGGTAACGTCGGTACTAGTCAAGAACTAGTGTCTGGTAACGTCAGTACTAATCAAGAACTAGTGTCTGGTAACGTCGGTACTAGTCAAGAACTAGTTTCTGGTAACGTCGGTACTAGTCAAGAACTAGTGTCCGGTAACGTCAGTACTAGTCAAGAACTAGTGTCTGGTCATGTCAGTACTAGTCAAGAACTAGTGTCCGGTAACGTCAGTACTAGTTAAGAACTAGTGTCCGGTAACGTCAGTACTAGTCAAGAACTAGTGTCTGGTAACGTTGGTTCTAGTCTAGAACTAGTGTCTGGTAACGTTGGTACTAGTCAAGAACTAGTGTCTGGTAACGTCGGTACTAGTCAAGAACTAGTGTCTAGTAACGTCGGTACTAGTCAAGAACTAGTGTCTGGTAACGTCGGTACTAGTCAAGAACTAGTGTCCGGTAACGTCAGTACTAGTCAAGAACTAGTGTCTGGTCATGTCAGTACTAGTCAAGAACTAGTGTCCGGTAACGTCAGTACTAGTTAAGAACTAGTGTCCGATAACGTCAGTACTAGTCAAGAACTAGTGTCTGGTAACGTTGGTACTAGTCTAGAACTAGTGTCTGGTAACGTTGGTACTAGTCAAGAACTAGTGTCTGGTAACGTCGGTACTAGTCAAGAACTAGTGTCTGGTAACGTCGGTACTAGTCAAGAACTAGTGTCTGGTAACGTCGGTACTAGTCAAGAACTAGTGTCTGGTAACGTCGGTACTAGTCAAGAACTAGTGTCTGGTAACGTCGGTACTAGTCAAGAACTAGTGTCTGGTAACGTCGGTACTAGTCAAGAACTAGTGTCTGGTAACGTCGGTACTAGTCAAGAACTAGTGTCTGGTAACGTCGGTACTAGTCAAGAACTAGTGTCTGGTAACGTCGGTACTAGTCAAGAACTAGTGTCTGGTAACGTCGGTACTAGTCAAGAACTAGTGTCTGGTAACGTCGGTACTAGTCAAGAACTAGTGTCTGGTAACGTCGGTACTAGTCAAGAACTAGTGTCTGGTAACGTCGGTACTAGTCAAGAACTAGTGTCTGGTAACGTTGGTACTAGTCAAGAAAGAGATTTTTGCGTATTATCAAACATTAATGTTTGTTCTTTTTTTGCTCATTGTCTTCCCTCTGTTATTTTCTCTTTCTCGAGTCTCTTCTCTCGGCTTCTTTCCTCTCTCATTCCTCTTTTACCACTCCCGTACTCAGCCCTGAAGCATGTACCATTACGTTCTTTGTTCTCGATTTCTCTCTCTCTCTTTTTATCTCCTCCTTCCTCTTCATCCTCCTCTCCCTCCTCCTCTTCCTCCTCCTCTTCCTCTCCCTCTCCCTCTTCTTCCTCCTCCTCTTCCTCTCCCTCTTCTTCCTCCTCCTCTTCCTTCTCCTCTTCCTCTTCCTTCTCCTCCTCCTCTTCCTTCTCATCCTCCTCTCCCTCCTCCTCCTCTTCCTCCTCCTCTTCTTCCTCCTCTTCATCTTCCTCCTCCTTTTCCTCCTCCTCCTCTTCCTCCTCCTCTTTCTCCTCTTCTTCCTACTCTTTTCACGTACCTTTACATCCGTATTCCACTTTTCCAGTTATCATTTTCCAGCATTCCCTCGTTCACGCTTCTTCCAAAACTGTCTCTGCCTCCCACCTTCCCTTAATCATATTAATCTCGAAGAAAATAAGCAATTAGAGGTTCTGAAAGAGGTCTTACCCTGGTGTCGGGTTCCCATCAAAGACGGACTCAGCCCTGGAAACATACACACTTTTTCCCCTCCGGACTTTGAGGAAACTGTTGAAAAGAAACTAAATTTACTTTTTTTCCTTTTATGGAATTAAATTAGAACGATTTGCAAGCGCTGGACCATGACGTAACGCGGTGTGACGGAGATATCGTTAGTGCTCTCCTTAGTACGTCTATCTCCCTTGATCCCTTCCTGCACCCTTCCTTTCACCACTTTTTTCACCTCTCCCTTCAGCTCTGATTCCCTTTTCATCCCTCCTGTCACCCATCGTGGACGGTGAACAGACAGGTACTACAGAGATACAGAGTCAATAATGATCAGTTAAATGTTGTCATTTTATTTTCACACACACAGACGCATATACACACACTACACAGGCGCATACACACACACACACACACACACACACACACACACACACACACACACACGCACACACGGTGCTATTTTTGGTATATGCGAATGACATGATGGATGGGATAGACTCAGAAGTGTCCCTGTTTGCAGATGATGTGAAGTTAATGAGGAAAATTAAATCAGATGAGGCTCAGGCAGGACTACAAAGAGACCTGGACATGCTGGACACCTGGTCCAGCAACTGGCTACTCGAATTTAACCCTGCCAAATGCAAAGTCATGAAGATTGGGGAAGGGCAAACAAGACCGCAGACAGAGTATAGGTTAGGTGGCCAAAGACTGCAAACCTCACTCAAGGTGAAAGATCTTGGGGTGAGTATAATACCGAACACGTCTCCGGAAGCACACATCAACCAGATAACAGCTGCAGCATATGGGCGACTGGCAAACCTGAGAATAGCGTTTCGATACCTCAGTAAGGAATCGTTCAAGACACTGTACACCGTGTGACTGGCAAACCTGAGAATAGCGTTTCGATACCTCAGTAAGGAATCGTTCAAGACACTGTACACTGTGTACGTCAGACCCATACTGGAGTATGCAGCACCAATTTGGAACCCACACCTGGTGAAGCACGTCAAAAAATTAGAGAAAGTGCAAAGGTTTGCAACAAGGCTAGTTTCAGAGCTAAGGGAAATGTCCTACGAAGAAAGGTTAAGGGAAATCGGCCTGATGACACTGGAGGACAGGAGGGTTAGGAGAGACATGATAACGACATATAAAATACTGCGAGAAATAGATAAGGTGGACAGAGACAGGATGTTCCAGAGATGAGACACAGAAATAAGGGGTCACAATTGGAAGTTGAAGACTCAGATGAGTCAAAGGGATGTTAGGAAGTATTTCTTCAGTCACAGAGTTGTCAGGAAGTGGAATAGTTTGGCAAGTGAGGTAGTGGATGCAGGAACCATACATAGCTTTAAGACGAGGTATGATAAAGCTCATGGAGCAGGGAGAGAGAGGACCTAGTAGCGATCCGTGAAGAGGCGGGGCCAGGAGCTGAGTTTCGACCCCTGCAACCACAAATAGGTGAGTACACACTTGCACCGCATACACTGTCATTTACAACCCAGTAAGTGCAAAGTCAGAATGGATTGGGGAAGGCCAAAGAAGACCGCAAAAGGAGTACAGATAAAGCGATCAAAGGCTGCAAACTTTACTTAAAGAAAAGGATCTTTTGGTAAGCATTATACCGAGTATATCCCATGAGGCACATATCAATCAAATAACTGCTGCAGCATATAGGCGCTTGCCAAACCTGAGCATAGAATTTCGACGTCTAAGGAGTCATTTACGACACTACACCGTGTCACTCAGGCCCATACTGGAGTATGCAGCACCAGTATAGAACCCACACCTAGTTAAACACGTCAAGAATTTTGAGAAAATGCAAAAGTTTGCAACAAGACTAGTCCCGGAAGTGAGGTGTATGTCTTACGAGGAGAGGTTAAGGCAACTCAACCTGATGACACTAGAGGATAGAAGGGAGAGGGAGGACATAATAACGACGTATAAAATACTGAAAGGAATTGACAAGGGGGACAGGGCTCGAATGTTTCAGAGATGGGACACAGGAACAAGGGGTCACAATTGGAAATTGAAAACCCTCATGAGTCATAGGGATGTTAGGAAGTATTTCTTTAGCCTTAGAGTTGTCAGGAAGTGGAATAATCTGGAGATTGAAGTAGTGATAGCTAGGCCTGGAGCAATGAATCGACCCCTACAACTACATATAACTGAATACACATACACATCCACACACATACACACACATGCACACACATACACACACACAAATAAATAAAAAAAAATATATATATATATATATATATATATATATATATATATATATATATATATATATATATATATATATATATATATATAGGTAAAATTGGTCAGTTAGCAATAACTGACCAATACGTTTAAAGATATTTTTGTTCATTTATGTTAATGTAAATACTAATAATTTTGTTCCAAAAGAACCTTAGAGAACTTACCTAAGTTTATTATAACAAGTGTAATTTAATTTAGCCTAATCCAACTAAATATAATTTAGATAAGTTGACATTAGTTTAATAATAAAGAAACACAATGAAATATATTTTTTCGTTAGGTTGCGATTGATTTTTGCAAAATATTGCATATACAAATTTTCGCTTGCCTTATTCGGCAAGAAAAGCGTTGCTATTTAACCCAAAGTCGCAAGTTTTACCTGTTAGGCACGACATATATATATATGAGCATATGTTAGGAGCACATGTAGATACGTACAGTGTGTGTATGCTTTTATGTACTCATGCATGTTTTGTTATGTGCGGTATGTATAAATATGACGATACATAGTGTGTGTTGTAGATACGTGCACACAAGTCTCCATTTTTATTAACAACATAGTCATATTATTGCATATATCTCGTGCACGTCATCGCCTTTTTACCCATTTTACCATATATTTCACTCATTCCTTCCATGGGTAACGTTCTTTGTCTACAAAGCCTCCTCAGTGCACTATGGCTCACCTAATCTTTCATAGAACCATCTACTGACAAGTCCACTCCCAAATTTCTGAACAAATTCACTTTCAATCCATTTGGACTGTATCTCATACGGTGAGCTACTTCTGGTCCACCTCGCGGTGAGCTACTCCTGGTCCACCTCGCGGTGAGCTACTTCTGGTCCACCTCGCGGTGAGCTACTCCTGGTCCACCTCGCGGTGAGCTACTCCTGGTCCACCTCGCGGTGAGCTACTCCTGGTCCACCTCGCGGTGAGCTACTCCTGGTCCACCTCGCGGTGAGCTACTCCTGGTCCACCTCGCGGTGAGCTACTCCTGGTCCACCTCGCGGTGAGCTACTCCTGGTCCACCTCGCGGTGAGCTACTCCTGGTCGTCACCTTTCATTGGTGGTCAAGTTGGCTCAACTCTCCTCACGCTAAACAACCTTCTGATTATGTCGTCTGAAATTACACACTGTCTCAAACTTCCTGAATAATATAACTAACGACATGTACAATGCGGGAGGAATACCTCGAGTTTTACCTTGAGTTTAACAAGAGCTTCGATTGGCTGAGGGACAAATAACGTAAATAGTAAATACGTTTTAGTTTATGTGTATTTATCTATCTTGTGTGTGAAAATGAGGCATGCTTCACTTTGCAGTAGAAACTTGCATGACATGCACGAACCCTTCTCTAGCTTCTTCCTTTGTCGATGCAAGTTTTTGTGAGTTACCGTTTCCTTTCTTGAGTATGAAGACCTCCTCCGTGTCTCTGTGAAAGCAAACCATGTTTGTGTTATTTCTTTCCATCGCTGCTGCAGCAATACCACGCGCGGTTAACTGAAAACAAGCCACCAGGAAAGTCGGCCTGGCTTAAAAGCATTTCCCTCCCATCTTTTGCATGTGCTATCTCACAGTATGCATTGGAAAAGACGATGTGGACTTTACCATGGGATCTGAGAGCAAGGTAACGTAGGACAAGGCATGTGATATTTTTTTTTTTTTACGGGAAACTCTGTCAATGTTATCTAATCAGTTTTTTTGCGATTTTTAAACATTTTCTGGGATTTCAATAATATTAGTATAAAAAATGGCTCAAAACATATACGATGGTACAATATTCCTAATCTTCTTAATTCCAAACTGCGAGATCTGATGACAAAAAAAAAAAAAAAGACAAGTGCTTAATAGAAAGTCTGTACAGTAGTTTCAGGACAAATCAGCGCGAACTCGGAACAAAATAGCTCGAAATCTTGACAAGGCAGCGTTTACTCACAACAAATCACCGCGAAGGAAGCGCGAACTCAGGTCAAGGCAACACAAACTCATGTCATGGTAGTGACAAGAGTGAAACAGCTCTCGGACTAAAAAAAATGGGAAGAGATTAGAATAACTGTTGTGGAAGTTCCAGGAGTTTGAGATTTTTGAGGTACAGTTTCATCTATTTTATTATTCTCATAATTATTTTTTAACGTTTGCCAGATACACATTTAATCATATTTAATGTTATGTTCTGTCTGTCTATTCCTCTGCTCTCCCTTTTCCAAAGATATATTCAAGCTTTTACTCTTATTTACAATAACTTTTAATGCATATTTTTTGTTATTTTTCCTATCCTCTCCTCTCAGGACAAGCAGCCATTCATTAAATCATGTATATTATCCAAGTGCCAAATAACCTCTATTTTTATCGTCTTACAGCTCTTCCAGTGTCTTATCACCATCCCAAGACCTTGTTTATTATCCATTGTAATTCTTGATTATTCAGACCCATCACTATTTCACCACCTTACAAACTATTCAAACATACTCATTATTCCAAAGTCCTTCTCATCATTGCAGCCTACTCATAATAGCAAAGCCCCTCTCACCATTCCAACTTTCCTGAGACTGTTTCAATATGCGTTTTACCATTCCAGCGCCCTTCACATCATTCCAATGTCCCTCTAACTCTTGCGGAGCCCTCACTATTCCAACGTCCCTCTCACTATTCGGCATCATACTTCAACATTCCTGGGTCATCACTGCTATCGCAAAGTCCGCTTTTAATCAACCAGCATCCTCGACTGTTATTTTAGCATTTATTTGCAGCTTCCGAATGACTATCTGCGCCTCCTCTCGTTAGAGCGTCCCCTCCTATCACCCTGCGTCATCTGTCTTCATCACGCAGTATTCTCCCACCAACCTCTCTTGCATCCTCTCCTACTATTGAAACGTTTACCTACCATCCCTTCTTTCCCACCTGCCTATGCATAACCCTCAGCAGCATCTCCTCCCACTCCCATCACTCCTTAACCCTAGAGGGATTTAGGAACCCATGCCGATTTTCTTACGCTCTCCTACATTCCCGATGGTCTCTTACGTATCTCGTTACCTGTAGTACCTGGAGGTGGTTTGGCAGTTTGGTGACACGATTTATTAGGCATCACTGACAAGATACCTCTGAGAGTGTGTCTGAATGTTTTTTTTTTCCTTATATTTAAGATTTTCGTTGTAACTTGAGAACGCCTTATATCATCAGCTTCAACTTTTTAGCACTAGTGTAACTAGGGAAACGCTCTTGCAACTACTGATATGTGCTGGTGTCTTCTGGTCAATAATATATATATAGAACATTTCTGGATTTGATTTTTGTGCGATGACTTCAGGAAGCCTCATTTGATCGCCTTCTAACTTTCACAACTAATATATATTACTTAGAAGAAGCTTTGCATTATTATTGGACTGTGTTGGTGCCAATTTTCGAAAACTGATTTCAACCCCTCAGCTGTCCTTGTCTGATAGCTCTTGGAAGGTCTGCATTTTTTGTTTTCTTAAAAAATCTAATGTTTTTTCTTACTGGAAAAAAATATAAATGATTTTTTTTATGAGAAATATTGAGAATTTGCGTTTTTATGGCTTGCAGGGAATCTATGGAACAATAGGGAAGTACTGTGTCAAAGCTGATGAGAAACGACTTTTCAACCTACTGTCAGCAGAAATCAGGAATAAGTGTACAAGTTTTCAAGAGGAAACTGGAGAACTTCCTCTGCGGTGGTGTGCCAAAATAACCAGGCTGTGATGGATATGTGGGCCAGCGAAGCAACATCCTGGTTGACCAGGTAGTCAACAAGGAGGGCTGGCCCGGGGCTGGCCTGGGGTTGGCCACGAAAGTAAGAAAATTATCGAAACTGGTCACAAATACATCACAGGTAAACCAATCAAAAGAGGCATTCTCAACTTATTTCATAAAAATTATTATCCTAATTTCTTCAATAAAAATAGCAAATGGGCACATACTCAGCCCAAAACCAATTAAAAGTTTTCATTAAGAAACATCAGCAATGGAAGTTTAACACTAAACAGAAGAGGCATTATCAGGTTATCTCGAGTACAATATATCAAAATAAATCTCATCCTATCAGCCTCAAACCTTCAACATCGACAGCTTGATAATTCTAATTGGCATTTAACTTAAAAGGATAGGGCATTTTGGTATATTGCTCCCTTTTTGATACCTAGATCATGCTTCAACTGATTGGTTTTAAACTTTCAATGCTGGTGTTACTTAAAGTAAGCTTCGAACTGGTTTTGGACTTTGTGTGTGTGCCAATATGCTATCATTTTTGAAGAAATTGGTATATTAATTTCTGAGAAGTAACCCGTGAATGCCTCTTCCGACTGGTTTCAAACCAATGCTGATATTTAACTGCATTAAAAACTTTTAGCGCACTATGAACTATTTATTTTGCGCGCATCGTGATACGGAATTACCTATCTCGATCGCTCAGCGAATGAAGCAAGCCTGGCACTCTTACTACTTGTGTGGATATGTACTCTTGATCACACTCATGATAAAGGAAAGTATATCAGGTTAGCTCATGAAATATTTTGCTACAGCGGACGAATTTACATGCCACGCGGAGCCGAAGGTTTTGCCTTACTTGTTTTCTGTGTATCCTGGATATTTACGTTCTTTTGACGTTGTGTATGCATCCCCCAATGGGTCATTTGTGTCTGTTTTCTCTTGATGTTGTGAATTTGATTCTGGTGGCCCGGGTTCATGTCTCCTCTGTTTGTTTGTGTATGTGTATGTGTGTGTGTGTGTGTGTGTGTGTGTGTGTGTGTCATCTGGTCATGAGTGTGCCTAAATTTGGTCTTGTTTGCACGCATTACTATCGTTATGTGTACATATGTGCGTTACTCTTGTTATATTTTGTTATAAATGGTTAGAGGCTACATAATAAATTATATCAAGAACGGCGGGTGTAGAGCCGCTTCTACAGTGTGTCCCATAAGCTTCAACAGGGTTTACCTATGAGATTTCTTAGAAGGTTTCACAAGGTTTCTTATGTGAACATAAATCTCTTATATAGTGTTCTAAGTGAATATTTCATATTATTTCCGAAAAATACATGAAACATTAAAAAGCTCAGAAAAATGTGCTAAAATCGTATTTTATTGCATATTTCGACGTTTTAGAGCATTTTGAGTGCTTTTCTGGCAAAACTCATTTTTAGCTAAAAAAACTTTACATTTTCACACTTTTAAATAGAATTTCTACTGCAATTGAAATTTATGGAAAAGTAAGCAAAATTTTATGATTTTCTTTTAGGAAGCTTACTATAGGTATATTTTATCAAAAAAATAGTTTTTACAAAATCCTGAAATGCCTTAAATCTGTCAAAAAATGCAATAAAATATAGTTTTATAGCATTTTGAATATTTATTAATTATTTACATATTTTTAAAAATCCATTAAAATCTATAAAAATCAATATTTTTATAGAATATTTCATATTATTTTCGAAAAATACATGAAACATTAAAAAGTTCAGAGAAATGTACTAAAATCGTATTTTATTGCATATTCGACGGTTTAGAACTGGTTTGAGTGCTTTTCTGGCAAAACTCATTTTTCAGCTAAAATACTTAGATTTTCACACTTTTCAATAGAATTTCTACTGCAATTGAAATTTATGGGAAAAGTAAGCAAAATTTTATGATTTTCTTTTAGGAAGCTTACTTATAGGTATATTTTTTCTAAAAATAGTTTTTCAGAAAATCCTTGAAAATGCCTTAAATCGTCAAAAATGCAATAAAATAAGTTTTATAGCATTTTAATATTATAAATTATTTACATATTTTTAAAAATCCCATTAAAAATCTATAAAATCAAATTTTTATAGAATATTTCATATTATTTTCGAAAAATACATGAAACATTAAAAACTCGAAATTTGCTAAAATCGTATTTATTGATTTTCGACGTTTTAGAGCGGTTTGAGTGCTTTTCTGCAAAACTCATTTTTAGCTAAAATACTTAATTTTCACACTTTAAATAGAATTTTACTGCAATTGAAATTTATGGGAAAAGTAAGCAATTTTATGATTTTCTTTAGGAACTTACTCATAGGTATATTTTATCTAAAAATAGTTTTCAGAAAATCTTGAAAATGCCTTAATCGTCAAAAATGCAATAAAATAACGTTTTATAGCATTTTTAATATTTATAATTATTTACATATTTTTAAAAATCCCATTAAAATCTATAAAAATCAATATTTTTAAGAATATTTCATATTATTTTCGAAAATACATGAAACATTAAAAGCTCAGAAAAATGTGCTAAAATCGTATTTTATTGCATATTTCGACGTTTTAGAGCGGTTTGAGTGCTTTTCTTGCAAAACTCATTTTTTAGCTAAAATACTTACATTTTCACACTTTTAAATAGAATTTCTACTGCAATTGAAATTTATGGGGAAAAATAAGCAAAATTTTATGATTTTCTTTTAGAAGCTTACTCATAGGTATATTTTATCTAAAAATAGTTTTCAGAAAATCCTTGAAAATGCCTTAATCGTCAAAAATGCAATAAAATAACGTTTTATAGCATTTTGAATATTTATAATTATTTACATATTTTTAAAAATCCCATTAAAAATCTATAAAAATCAATATTTTTATAGAATATTTCATATTATTTTCGAAAATACATGAAACATTAAAAGCTCAGAAAAATGTGCTAAAATCGTATTTTATTGCATATTTCGACGTTTTAGAGCGGTTTGAGTGCTTTTCTGGCAAAACTCATTTTTTAGCTAAAATACTTACATTTTCACACTTTTAAATAGAATTTCTACTGCAATTGAAATTTATGGGAAAAGTAAGCAAAATTTTATGATTTTTTTTAGGAAGCTTACTCATAGGTATATTTTATCTAAAAATAGTTTTTCACAAAATCCTTGAAATGCCTTAATCGTCAAAAATGCAATAAAATCAAGTTTTATAGCATTTTTGAATATTTATTAATTATTTACATATTTTTAAAAATCCCATTAAAATCTATAAAAATCAATATTTTTATAGAATATTTCATATTATTTTCGAAAATACATGAAACATTAAAAGCTCAGAAAAATGTGCTAAAATCGTATTTTATTGCATATTTCGACGTTTTAGAGCGGTTTGAGTGCTTTTCTGGCAAAACTCATTTTTCAGCTAAAATACTTAGATTTTCACACTTTTAAATAGAATTTCTACTGCAATTGAAATTTATGGGAAAAGTAAGCAAAATTTTATGATTTTCTTTTAGGAAGCTTACTCATAGGTATATTTTATCTAAAAATAGTTTTTCAGAAAATCCTTGAAAATGCCTTAAATCGTCAAAAAATGCAATAAAATAACGTTTTATAGCATTTTTGAATATATATAAATTATTTACATATTTTAATAAAAATCCTATTAAAAATCTATAAAAATCAATATTTTTATAGAATATTTCATATTATTTTCGAAAAATACATGAAACATTAAAAAGCTCAGAAAAATGTGCTAAAATCGTATTTTATTGCATATTTCGACGTTTTAGAGCGGTTTGAGTGCTTTTCTGACAAAACTCATTTTTTAGCTAAAATACTTAGATTTTCACACTTTTAAATAGAATTTCTACTGCAATTGAAATTTATAGGAAAAGGAAGCAAAATTTTATGATTTTTTTTTAGGAAGCTTACTCATAGGTATTTTTTTTTTTTTTTAACACATCGGCCGATTCCCACCAAGGCAGGGTGGCCCGAAAAAGAAAAACTTTCATCATCATTCACTCCATCACTGTCTTGCCAGAAGGGTGCTTTACACTACAGTTATAAAACTGCAACATTTACACCCCTCCTTCAGAGTGCCGGCACTGTACTTCCCATCTCCAGAACTCAAGTCCGGCCTGCCGGTTTCCCTGAATCCCTTCATAAATGTTACTTTGCTCACACTCCAACAGCACGTCAAGTATTAAAAACCATATGCCTCCATTCATTCCTATCAAATACGCTCACACATGCTTGCTGGAAATCCAAGCCCCTCGCACACAAAACTTCCTTTACCCCTCCTCCAACCTTTCCTAGGCCGACCCCTACCCCGCCTTCCCTCCACTACAGATTTATACACTCTCGAAGTCACTCTGTCTCGTTCCATTCTCTCTACATGTCCAAACCACCTCAACAACCCCTCCTCAGCTCTCTGGACAATCGTTTTGGTAATCCCGCACCTCCTCCTAATTTCCAAACTCCGAATTCTCTGCATTATATTCACACCACACATTGACCTCAGACATGACATCTCCACTGCCTCCAGCCTTCTCCTCGTTGCAACATTCATCACCCATGCTTCACACCCATATAAGAGCGTTGGTATAACTATACTCTCATACATTCCCCTCTTTACTTCCATGGACAAGGTTCTTTGTCTCCACAGACTCCGAAGTGCTCCACTCACCCTTTTCCCCTCATCAATTCTATGATTCACCTCATCCTTCATAGACCCATCCGCCGACATGTCCACTCCCAAATATCTGAATATTACTCATAGGTATATTTTATCTAAAAAAATAGTTTTTTCAGAAAATCCGTGAAAATGCCTTGAATCGTCAAAAAATGCAATAAAATATCGTTTTATAGCATTTTTGAATATTTATTAATTATTTACATATTTTTAAAAAATCTTATTAAAAATCTATTAAAATCAATATTTTTATAGAATATTTCATATTATTTTCGAAAAATACATGAAACATTAAAAAGCTCAGAAAAATGTGCTAAAATCGTATTATATTGCATATTTCGACGTTTTAGAGCGGTTTGAGTGCTTTTCTGGCAAAACTCATTTTTTAGCTAAAATACTTACATTTTCACACTTTTAAATAGAATTTCTACTGCAATTGAAATTTATGGGAAAAGTAAGCAAAATTTTATGATTTTCTTTTAGGAAGCTTACTCATAGGTATATTTTATCTAAAAAAATAGTTTTTCACAAAATCCTTGAAATTGCCTCTAATCGTCAAAAAATGCAATAAAATATCGTATTATAGCATTTTTGAATATTTATTAATTATTTACATATTTTTTAAAAATCCTATTAAAAATCTATAAAAATCAATATTTTTATAGAATATTTCATATTATTTTCGAAAAATACATGAAACATTAAAAAGCTCAGAAAAATGTGCTAAAATCGTATTATATTGCATATTTCGACGTTTTAGAGCGGTTTGAGTGCTTTTCTGGCAAAACTCATTTTTTAGCTAAAATACTTACATTTTCACACTTTTAAATAGAATTTCTACTGCAATTGAAATTTATGGGAAAAGTAAGCAAAATTTTATGATTTTCTTTTAGGAAGCTTACTCATAGGTATATTTAATCTAAAAAAATAGTTTTTCACAAAATCCTTGAAATTGCCTTAAATCGTCCAAAAATGCAATAAAATCAAGTTTTATAGCATTTTTTAATATTTATTAATTTTTTACATATTCCTAAAAAATCCTTTTAAAAATCTATAAAAATCAATATTTTTATAGAATATTTCATATTATTTTCGAAAAATACATGAAACTTTAAAAGCTCAGAAAAATGTGCTAAAATCGCATTTTATGGCATATTTCGACGTTTTAGAGCGGTTTGATGCTTTTCTGACAAAACTCATTTTTTAGCTAAAATACTTAGATTTTCACACTTTTAAATAGAATTTCTACTGCAATTGAAATTTATGTGAAAAGTGGGCAAAATTTTATGATTTTCTTTTAGGAAGCTTACACACAGGTATATTTTATCTAAAAAAATAATTTATCAGAAAATCCTTGAAAATGCCTTAAATCGTCAAAAAATGCAATAAAATCAAGTTTTATAGCATTTTTGAATATTTATTAATTATTTACATATTTTTAAAAATCCCATTAAAATCTATAAAAATCAATATTTTTAGAATATTTCATATTATTTTCAAAAATACATGAAACATTAAAAAGCTCAGAAAATGTGCTAAAATCGCATTTTATGTGCATATTTCGACGTTTTAGAGCGGTTTGATGCTTTTCTGACAAAACTCATTTTTAGCTAAAATACTTAGATTTTCACACTTTTAAATAGAATTTCTACTGCAATTGAAATTTATGGAAAAGTAGCAAAATTTTATGATTTTCTTTTAGAAGCTTACTAAGGTATATTTTATCTAAAAATATTTTCAGAAAATCCTTGAAAATGCCTTAAATCGTCAAAAATGCAATAAAATCAAGTTTTATAGCATTTTTGAATATTTATTAATTTTTTTACATATCTTTAAAAATCCCATTAAAAATCTATAAAAATCAATATTTTTATAGAATATTTCATATTATTTTCGAAAAATACATGAAACATTAAAAAGCTCAGAAAAATGTGCTAAAATCGTATTTTATTGCATATTTCGACGTTTTAGAGCGGTTTGAGTGCTTTTCTGGCAAAACTCATTTTTAGCTAAAATACTTACATTTTCACACTTTTAAATAGAATTTCTACTGCAATTGAAATTTATGGGAAAAGTAAGCAAAATTTTATGATTTTCTTTTAGGAAGCTTACTCATAGGTATATTTTATCTAAAAATAGTTTTTCAGAAAATCTTGAAATGCCTTAATCGTCAAAAATGCAATAAATAAGTTTTATAGCATTTTTGAATATTTATAATTATTTACATATTTTTAAAAATCCCATTAAAAATCTATAAAAATCAATATTTTATGAATATTTCATATTATTTTCGAAAATACATGAAACATTAAAAAGCTCAGAAAAATGTGCTAAAATCGCATTTTTTGGCATATTTCGACGTTTTAGAGCGTTTTGATGCTTTTCTGACAAACTCATTTTTTAGCTAAAATACTTATATTTTCACACTTTTAAATAGAATTTCTACTGCAATTGAAATTTATGGAAAAGTAAGCAAAATTTTATGATTTTTTTTAGGAAGCTTACTCATAGGTATATTTTATCTAAAAATAATTTTCAGAAAATCCTTGAAAATGCTCTTAAATCGTCAAAAATGCAATAAAATCAAGTTTTATAGCATTTTTAATATTTATTAATTATTTACATATTTTTAAAAATCCCATTAAAAATCTATAAAAATCAATATTTTTATAGAATATTTCATATTATTTTCGAAAAATACATGAAACATTAAAAGCTCAGAAAAATGTGCTAAAATCGTATTTTATTGCATATTTCGACGTTTTAGAGCGGTTTGAGTGCTTTTTGCAAAACTCATTTTTAGCTAAAATACTTAATTTTCACACTTTTAAATAGAATTTCACTGCAATTGAAATTTATGGAAAAGTAAGCAAAATTTTATGATTTTCTTTTAGAAGCTTACTCAAGGTATATTTTATCTAAAAATAGTTTTCAGAAAACCTTGAAAATGCCTTAAATCGTCAAAAATGCAATAAAATCAAGTTTTATAGCATTTTTGAATATTTATAATTATTTACATATTTTTAAAATCCCATTAAAAATCTATAAAATCAATATTTTTATAGAATATTTCATATTATTTTCGAAAAATACATGAAACTTAAAAGCTCAGAAAATGTGCTAAAATCGCATTTTATGGCATATTTCGACGTTTTAGAGCGGTTTGATGCTTTTCTGACAAAACTCATTTTTAGCTAAAATACTTAGATTTTCACACTTTTAAATAGAATTTCACTGCAATTGAAATTTATGGAAAAGTGCAAAATTTTATGATTTTCTTTAGGAAGCTTACTATAGGTATATTTTATCTAAAAAATAGTTTTCAGAAAATCCTGAAAATGCCTTAATCGTCAAAAAATGCAATAAAATCAAGTTTTATAGCATTTTTGAATATTTATTAATTATTTACATATTTTAAAAATCCCATTAAAAATCTATAAAATCAATATTTTTATAGAATATTTCATATTATTTTCGAAAATACATGAAACTTTAAAAAGCTCAGAAAAATGTGCTAAAATCGTATTTTATTGCATATTTCTGACGTTTTAGAGCGGTTTGATGCTTTTCTGCAAAACTCATTTTTAGCTAAAATACTTAGATTTTCACACTTTTAAATAGAATTTCTACTGCAATTGAAATTTATGGGAAAAGTAAGCAAAATTTTATGATTTTCTTAGGAAGCTTTACTCATAGGTATATTTTATCTAAAAATAGTTTATCAGAAAATCCTTGAAATGCCTTAATCGTCAAAATGCAATAAAATCAAGTTTTATAGCATTTTGAATATTTATTAATTATTTACATATTTTTAAAAATCCCATTAAAAATCTATAAAAATCAATATTTTTATAGAATATTTCATATTATTTTCGAAAAATACATGAAACATTAAAAGCTCAGAAAATGTGCTAAAATCGTATTTTATGGCATATTTCGACGTTTTAGAGCGGTTTGATGCTTTTCTGACAAAACTCATTTTTAGCTAAAATACTTAGATTTTCACACTTTTAAATAGAATTTCTACTGCAATTGAAATTTATGGAAAAGAAGCAAATTTTATGATTTTCTTTTAGGAAGCTTACTCAAGGTATATTTTATCTAAAAAATAGTTTTCAAAAATCCTTGAAAATGCCTTAATCTCAAAAATGCAATAAAATAAGTTTTATAGCATTTTGAATATTTTAATTATTTACATATTTTTAAAAATCCATTAAAAATCTATAAAAATCAAATTTTTATAAATATTTCATATTATTTTCAAAAATACATGAAACTTAAAAAGCTCAGAAAATGTGCTAAATCGCATTTATGATATTTCGACGTTTTAGAGCGGTTTGATGCTTTTCTGCAAAACTCATTTTTAGCTAAAATACTTAATTTTCACACTTTTAAATAAATTTCTACTGCAATTGAAATTTATGGAAAAGTAAGCAAAATTTTATGATTTTCTTTAGGAAGCTTACTCACAGGTATATTTTATCTAAAAATAGTTTTCAGAAAATCCTTAAAATGCCTAAATCGTAAAAATGCATAAAATAAGTTTTATAGCATTTTGAATATTTATTAATTATTTACATATTTTAAAAATCCATTAAAAATCTATAAAATCAATATTTTTTGAATATTTCATATTATTTTCGAAAATACATGAAACATTAAAAGCTCAGAAAAATTGTAAATATTTTATTCATATTCGAGTTAAGGTTTATGCTTTTCAAACTATTTTTAGCTAAAATATTAGATTTTCACACTTTTAAATAAATTTCTACTGCAATTGAAATTTATGGAAAAGTAAGCAAAATTTATGATTTTCTTTTAGGAAGCTTACTCATAGGTATATTTTATCTAAAAATAGTTTTCAGAAAATCCTTGAAAATGCCTTGAATCGTCAAAAATGCAATAAAATACGTTTTATAGCATTTTTGAATATTATAATTATTTACATATTTTTAAAAATCCATTAAAAACTATAAAAATCAATATTTTTATAGAATATTTCATATTATTTTCGAAAATACATGAAACATTAAAAACTCAAAAATGTGCTAAATATTTTGCTATTTGACGTTTTAGAGCGGTTTGAGTGCTTTTCTGCAAAACTCATTTTTAGCTAAAATACTTACATTTTCACACTTTAAATAGAATTTCTACTGCAATTGAAATTTATGGAAAAGTAAGCAAAATTTTATGATTTTCTTTGAACTTACTATGTATATTATCTAAAATAGTTTTTAAAAATCTGAAAATGCCTAATCTCAAAATGCAATAAAATAGTTTTATAGCATTTTGAATATTATAATTATTTACATATTTTAAAATCCATTAAAAATCTATAAAATCAAATTTTTATAGAATATTTATATTATTTTCAAAAATACATGAAACATTAAAAGCTCGAAAAATGTTAAAATGATTTATTGCATATTTCGACGTTTAAGCGTTTGATGCTTTTCTGCAAAACTCATTTAGCTAAATACTTAGATTTTCACACTTTTAAATAGAATTTCTATGCAATTAAATTTATGGGAAAGAAGCAAATTTTATGATTTTTTGAAGCTTACTCATGGTATATTTTATCTAAAAAATAGTTTTTCAGAAAATCCTTGAAAATGCCTTAATCGTCAAAAATGCAATAAAATAAGTTTTATAGCATTTTTGAATATTATAATTATTTACATATTTTAAAAATCCCATTAAAAATCTATAAAAATCAATATTTATAAATATTTCATATTATTTTCAAAAATACATGAAACATTAAAAAGCTCAGAAAAATGTGCTAAAATCGATTTATGCATATTTCGACGTTTTAGAGCGGTTTGATGCTTTTCTGACAAAACTCATTTTTAGCTAAAATACTTAATTTTACACTTTTAAATAGAATTTCTACTGCAATTGAAATTTATGGGAAAAGTAAGCAAAATTTTATGATTTTCTTTTAGAAGCTTACTCATAGGTATATTTTATCTAAAAATAGTTTTTCAGAAAATCCTTGAAATGCTTAAATCGTCAAAAATGCAATAAAATAAGTTTATAGCATTTTTGAATATTTATTAATTATTTACATATTTTAAAAATCCCATTAAAATCTATAAAAATCAATATTTTATAGAATATTTCATATTTCGAAAATACATGAAACATTAAAAACTCAGAAAAATGTAAAATCATTTTTGAATTTGACGTTTTAGAATTTAGTGTTCTGAAAAACTATTTTAGCTAAAATACTTAGATTTTCAACTTTTAAATAAATTTCTATGCAATTGAAATTTATGGAAAAGTAAGCAAAATTTTATGATTTTCTTTTGAAGCTTACTCATAGTATATTTTATCTAAAAAATATTTTCAAAAACTTGAAAATGCCTTAAATCGTCAAAAATGCAATAAAATCGTTTTATAGCATTTTAATATTTATAATTATTTACATATTTTAAAAATCCATTAAAAATCTATAAAAATCAAATTTTTAAGAATATTTCATATATTTTCAAAATACATGAAACATTAAAAGCTCAGAAAAATGTGCTAAAATCGCATTTATGATATTTACGTTTAGAGCGGTTTGATGCTTTTCTCAAAACTCATTACTAAATATTAATTTTCACACTTTTAAATAGAATTTCTGCAATTGAAATTTATGGGAAAAGTAAGCAAATTTATGATTTTCTTTAGAAGCTTATCAAGTTATTTTATCTAAAAAATTTTGAAAATCTAATGCCTTAAATCGTAAAATGAATAAATAAGTTTTATAGCATTTGAATTTATAATTATTTACATATTTTAAAATCCTTAAAATCTATAAAAATCAATATTTTTTAAATATTTATTATTTTCGAAAATACATGTAAAATCGATTTAGATATTTCGACGTTAGAGTTGATGCTTTTGCAAAACTCATTTTAGCTAAAATATTAATTTTCACTTTTAAATAAATTTCTAGCAATTGAAATTTATGGAAAAGCAAAATTTTATGATTTTTTTAGAAGCTTACCAGGTATATTTTATCTAAAAATATTTTCAGAGAAAAATGTGCTAAAATCGTATTTTATTGCATATTCGACGTTTTAGAGCGGTTTGATGCTTTTCTGGCAAAACTCATTTTTTAGCTAAAATACTTACATTTTCACACTTTTAAATAGAATTTCTACTGCAATTGAAATTTATGGGAAAAGTAAGCAAAATTTTATGATTTTCTTTTAGGAAGCTTACTCATATGTATATTTTATCTAAAAAAATAGTTCTTCACAAAATCCTTGAAAATGCTTAATCGTCAAAAATGCAATAAAATCAAGTTTTATAGCATTTTTGAATATTTATTAATTATTTACATATTTTAAAAATTCCATTAAAATCTATAAAAATCAATATTTTTATAGAATATTTCATATTATTTTCGAAAAATACATGAAACATTAAAAAGCTCAGAAAAATGTGCTAAAATCGTATTTTATTGCATATTTCGACGTTTAGAGTGGTTTGAGTGCTTTTCTGGCAAAACTCATTTTTCAGCTAAAATACTAAGATTTTCACACTTTTAAATAGAATTTCTACTGCAATTGAAATTTATGGGAAAAGAAAGCAAAATTTTATGATATTCTTTTAGGAAGCTTACTTATAGGTATATTTTATCTAAAAAAATAGTTTTTTCAGAAAATCCTTGAAAATGCCTTAAATCGTCAAAAAATGCAATAAAATAACGTTTTATAGCATTTTTGAATATTTATAAATTATTTACATATTTTTAAAAAATCCTATTAAAAATCTATAAAAATCAACATTAATTTAAAATATTTCATATTATTTTCAAAAATACATGAAACATTAAAAAGCTCAGAAAATGTCTAAAATCGCATTTGATGAAAATTTCGACGTTTTAGAGCGGTTTGATGCTTTTCTGAAAACTCATTTTTTAGCTAAAATACTTAATTTTCACACTTTTTAAAAAGAATTTCTACTGCAATTGAAATTTATGGGAAAAGAAGCAAAAATTTTTTGATTTTTTTAGGAAACTTACTTTATAGGTATATTTTATCTAAAAAATTGTTTTTCAGAAAATCCTTTAAAATGCCTTAAAACGTCAAAA
>WNWK01009543.1:0-75954 GCA_009830355.1 Cherax destructor
AGGAGCAGAGTTCTGATCTGTAACAAATGCCTGTTCCAAGTTCAAAAGTTTGTCAAATAGTTTTGCAGACTGCACACTTTGCAAATCCAAATTTTCTGCAACTAGGTGAGGAAAATACACTTCATCCACCACCGCCATAAACAACTGGTCCCTCACTTTGGGGTCAAATTTTTCCCCAAAGGTACAGTTCACAGCCAATGCTTTTAAATCTGTATATAATTCATGCAAGGACTCACCCTGTCGTTTCTTCCTCTGCTGAAAAGCCAACAAACTGCGGTGGTAGGCTGGTTTCACTGCATAATAACTTTTCAGTGCCACGACCAAGTCGTCGTAACGCTTCGTGTGTGGTAAATCTGGTGCACACACATTACCTAAAACACTGTAAGTTTCTGATCCCAGGGACACTAGCAAGAAATTCCTCTTGTTATCTTGCTCTTTAATTCCTAAGTGAGCGAAATTGGCTTCCAACAAGCTTAGCCAAGAAATCTTACGTGGGTCGAAAGGTTCCAACCTTCCTTGTGATGCTGCCATGCTGCCACTTGTTGCTGCTTTATCACCGTTCTGCTGCAATGTCCTCGGCTGGCAATATCCCTACTACTTCAGGCCACATTGGCCCACTATCCTTGGCTCTGATGATCCCATCCTCGTCGCCACTGTTGTGGTTGTAGGTTAGTAAAACCCAGAGTAACTATAACCATGTACTCTCTAAGGCCGCTCCATAACAACAACGACAATAACAAAACAATTATAAATTACTGAACCAAACAAACATAGTATTCAATTCTCCTACTGCTCCCAACCCCTTACACTAGGTAACTCACACGTTACTATGTATGCATACATGTATGTATGGGTGTTTGTTCAGCTGTACATAGCTGAACCGGTACCCAAACTCATATTTACTTACTTGTCATACATGTTACCATGTATGACAAGTGTTATCACGTGCACACATGTTACCAAGTATGACAACTGTTATCACGTACACCAAGTGCACACACTATCACTTATATAAATCACACACGATAGCATCCTTAAGTCTCTTCTATATCTGAGAAACACCGACGAGATGAGTAGCATTCTTGTCCATGAATCTTATGAGTAGGGAGGGTGTAGATTCGCCGGAACACCCCCGGCCCGGGTCTTTTCCAGATGGTGACCCGGCCTTGACTCCCTGTCTTGGGAGTGTCTGAGACCTATGTCTCCCATGGAAAGAGGTACAAGTGGGACCAATTGTCCCCAGGCCTAGCCATGTTTCCCACCCACACGGGGCTCATAGGGAGAAGCTAGGCCTCTCTGGTCTGCCATCTTCCCCGCCCTAGGGAGGCTGACGGGAAGGGCAGTCTTGCGAGCTGCAGATGGTAGCAAGCTCTTGCTTTGGCACCTACCCTGCCCTAGAAGGGCTGGGCATGGTGGAGCCAGCTGATGTTGTTTACACCAGCCAGGTGGCCATGTCAGTGCCATCTGTTGCTGCCACTACAACTAGGCCTTTTAAAGCTGGGCGCCAGAAATCTAAAACTTGTCTTCATTTCTATCGTGCCTGGAGGCATCAACTGGCTTTACACACAATTTCTAGATGTATTAAATTGTGGCAGGGAGGCGGTGAGAAAAAGCAGAACACTGCATTTGATTTGCTGAGGAAAGGGCAGGAGGAAGCAGAAGGGGTTGTGGGTGTTGGTGACACTTGGGGAGGGCAGGCAGCGGTGGGTGGATTGCTAGGTGTTGCCTGTAGAATGAGCTAGTCTGGGCTCTCATACTTTTACTCCACCTCAATGGTTCGAAGAGTAACAAGGAAGAGTTTAGCTAGCTGTGAAGGCAGGAACACTTATTCCATCGTAATATAATAACCACTACCAGGGCACTGGTGCCTGCTGGCTACCCACCTACCTCGTACATTCCTCAGCCACTTTAGGCCTACGTTGGTACTGATGATCACACACTCCTGGTTCAGCAAAATCCGCCTTTACTGGATGCTGTTTTAAAGGCGGAGGGTAGAAGATACAGGAGAATAGCAGGGGTAACTGAGCATGCACATTCACCTCTCTTCACATAGTCAATATGGGTGAAAGTCTCAAGCAGGTGATGCAGTGCCTCTCTCAAGGTCATTGACTGAGCCAGACTTCTCAAGAGTTGCCAACCACAGCAATACTTGTACAAATGGTTACTCACTCAAAACTTGCAGAACTTCTTACACACTTGTCTTGGAATGAAAGACGAATTTTCAGTGTGCACACCAGGGTTACAAACTCACTGTACGTTGATAGAGGCGAATGGCTGAGGTCAATTGAAATGAAGAGGGGAAACAGAGGACTCTGAGGGCCTTTTCAAACGGAAAACTATTTCCAGTGTTTCACTAAGTATATCACTAGTCACAACTCACACATCAGAGTTCTCACAGCACTGTAGCTGCGATCCAACAGTATAGTGGAAATTTGTCTTGGGATTGCCTCCTTGTAAGCTGCCCCCCTGGCAAGCTCTGTTGACACCGACACTCTGAGACTACTCCTCTCTGGCTCACAAGTGGCTTATGGGACAGATTTCCAAATAACTGCAGCTGCAAGAATTACCCACCTACATGCACGACTAAAAAGGGGTTGACTTACTTGATGGAGAAGAAATGTCTCTCGGTCTTCCAACCTTCCTAAGCCCTAGTCCCTCTGGACTCCCTTCAAATCGATCACATGCAGTGGACTATGCTTCTGCAAGAATTCAAGTGGTATTAGTGTCCTGCCTGAAACTCAGAAATCCCTAACTCCAAGGGGTTATCCTCTAAGCAATATCTAAGCAGTATGGGACACTAGCTTCTAGACTTGTAGTTAAGAGAGGATGCTGGTACGTACTGATGTAATAGCGTCCGTCTGCTCGAGACCCACAGTTAAACTCACGTTTCACCCAGAAAACTGGCCAGATACTGAGAGAAAGAAAGGTATTGTCTTACTGTAGTGGGACTGGATGGAGAAAGATGTCCACAGTACTTTAGGATGTCTCCTCCGAGTTCCCCAGGTCTGATGGTGGTAGACACGTGGGTTTGCCATGCAGCTGTACACAGCACTTGTTGACTCAATGGTGTCTAAGAAGGAGGCAGGTCATGCATTGTGGAACCCACACTGCCTGTCCTCAGCATGGAATTGCCATTTCTCATGGGCTTATATAACCTAATGTTCGCCTATTGAGGCTTAAATCTACCTATGTTAAGGTCCTAGAACTACATTATTAATATCTAAAGTTGCCTCAATAATCCTAATATTAGTTACTAACTGTACAAACCTACCTAGACCTTCCTAGGAGAGTAAATCTATCAATTAATATGTACTATCTCACTACCTTCGCCAACTCGTGAGTGTGTGTTTGTTTGGGTGGGTGTGTGGGTTCATAAACTCAGAGGACCTATTCGTGGAATGGTTAAGGCTTCATATGGCTTATTTACCCTGTGGAACTTTTAGCAAAGAAATAAGTTTCCACAAGTATGAGTTTTTATGATGACTTATCAGTCGGGAGAAATGGGTAGGCCTGCAAATTAGTGTGTCCAGATCCCCCAATACACGTCTGCTCCCCTCAACCACTCAGCCAAGACTGTCAGTGTATGGGGAGGAATTGCTTAGTTGGATGTTTTTTAGAAGCGTTGGAGGAAACTGAGGTAGGGTCATCAGTGACAGGTCGAGGTCGTCTGGATGGAAGGTTAGAGGCGGGCCATCCTGAGCAGTGTGTAGGATCCAAAAATCATTGCACTGTATTTGGAGAAGCTGAGATCATAGTCAAAGCCTCACAGAGGTCAGAAGTGTCTAAAAGTTCTATCGGAACCTCAGTACCAGAGCAGGGTAAAGAAATGTTAATCAGAGAAGGTATTGGGTTGAAAGACATGATAAGTATTCCCTTTATTTATTTATTTAGAAAAAAAAGGGGATGAGAATGTACAGAGAGAGTTCCCAGGATTAATGAAATAGATCGTATATCTCCCTCAGTGCCCAAGAGGACCCTCAGTGCAGATGCTGCATGGAACCCATGCTATAAGCTACCTTTCATGTCGATAAACCAGCAATCCAGGATAGCAACCTCACATCCACTGAGCTACCTCGACAGACAAAAGAGAGGGCAACTGGAAACCCACCACTACTTCCCGGAAACGATAGTTACCCTCCAGAGATACACCCGTCACTTGAAGGACACTAAGCCACCCCCTGGAACTCCAGAGGGGATCGGGACATCCCCAGATGATCTAGATTGCACAGGAAACCATGATATGGGTGGGACTTGAACTTACAGCAAGTGAGTCGTAAAACTCCAGGCCAGCACATAAGCCACTGGGCCAGCTGGTTTAGCGCTTCTATTTGATTATAATAATAATAATGGCTACAATAAGATTCATCCAACTACGTATACTTATACTCCATAGGAAGGTTAGCATGGGTCCCACTGTGACCACAACCTCAATTTTTTACAGATGAATCGCCTGCCATTGTGGCCATGACGAACTTTGAAGAGCTTTGAGAGTTTCACTACTATCCGAGCCTGGCCATGGGCCAGGCTCGTTTGGTGCTTGCTTGGTCAACTAGGCTGTTGCTGCTGGATGCCCGCTGCCCCACATATTCATCACAGCCTTGTTGATCTGGCACCTGGTGCCAGATCAACAAGTTTCCTCTTGAAGGCTTCTACACTTGTTCTAGCCATGTTTATGATATCTTCTGGTAAGATGTTGAATAGTCTGGGACCCCAGATGTTGATACAGTGTTCCCTTATTGTCCCCACTGCACCCCTGCTCCTCATTGGGTTTATTTTACACTTCCTTTCATATCTCTCACTCCAGTATGTTGTTATGGTAGTGTGCAGATTTGGGACCAGACCCTCGAGTACTTTCCAGGTATATATTATCATGTATCTCTCTCTCCTCCGCTCCATTGAGTACAAGTTCAAGACATGAAGGAGTTCCCAGTAATTTAGGTGCTTTACTGGCTCAATGTGAGCCATAAATGATCTCTGTATCTGTTCCAGCTCTGATATTTCTCCTGCTTTGAACGGGGCCATCAGCACTGAGCAATATTCTAAATGAGGGAGCACTAGCGATTTTCAGAATGTCACCATCGGCATTATTTCCCTTGTTTTGAAAGTTCTAAATACCCACCCCATCATCTTCCTGGCTATCATAATCTTTGTCTTGTTATGGTCTTTCAGAGAAAGGTCAGCTGAGATAATTATTCCCAGGCAGGGCCGGATTTATAAGGGGGCAAATGCCCCTGGCCACCCTGCCAGAGGGGCCCCCCAACAAAGGACTTTATAACAAAATGTAATAAAAAAAATTAGTTTAATAAAAGGAATTACAAATAAAGTGTGTGTGGGGGCATCAGAAAATAGAAAGAAAGGGTGCCCCCACCCCCTCTCCCTTTGAATAACTTGACTTAACTATTTCTAATTAGCGTGAGTTTAGAGGTAAATAACCAGACCATGATGTCAGAGGTGACCAGGTTACGTTTGTGTGTGAGTGTGCGTGTGTGTCTGTGTGTGCGAGGTAGCTATTGCATGTATGGCTTTGATTGACTATGTTGACCTCACAAGGGCTATTTCTGGTTAGTGTCAGTGTAGAGGTTAATAACCAATGAGTCAATTAGTGCTAGGCAATAGTGTGGGGTAGTGGTGTCCATGTTTTACATGTGTGTTGTTCACAAAGGCTTGTGATATATCATTGTTCTGGGAGGGTAGCTTGGGAGGCAGAGCTCACTAAAAGGGAGGAAGAGTGGGGAAAGAAGCTAGCAGAGCTTAGCACGAAAATGGAGAGGATAGTTGCAGAGAGCAGGAAGTGGGAACTACAAGCCAAAACAGCAGAAACTAAGATACAGTGCTTAGAAGTGGAACTGCAAAACCTGAAACAGCTTAAAGCAAAAAATGAGAATTCAGACATGCCATCAGGAACTTTTGCATCAGTCACAGACAAGGGGACTGTTGGGAGCACAGAAGCTATCCTGTATGCAAAGGCCATATCAGACCCATGTGGGGCCTGGGAAAAAACAAGGAGCACACTAACAACAAATGGGGGAAAGGGGGCTGAAGACAATGACGTAGCTATGATGTATGCAGAGACTCCAACAATCAACTGTGGTGGCCAGGAACACACGAGCAGGAAGGACAGACCATGGAGCATAGGGGCTTCAGCCAGGGAAGGGACTGAAGGAAGGGTCACTTCAATGGAAGGAACTAAAACAGCTCTGAGGATGCAATGGGAGACACAGTGGGAGGAGGAAAGAGAGAGGTCAATTTATGTCTACAGGCTCCAGGAAGTCGAGGGGGATACCCACGATAAAAGAAAACAGGAGGAGAAAAAAACGATTGAAGGTATCATGAAAGCAATAGGTGAAGGTGACATGACCCAGGTGACAAATTTTCTGAGAATTGGGTGGTTTACAAGGGGAAGAAAACGACCTCTCAAAGTAATTTTCAAGGCAGAACCAGCTTGATCAATGATCCTGCAGGAGAAAGCACGACTGAGAGAGAATCAGGAGTACCAGAGAGTATACCTTGATCGGGACAGAACACAAGAGGAAAGGATGTTACTGAAAGAGAGGATACAACGATGGAAGGAGGAAGAGAGGAATTGACAAAGAAGAGTGGAGGCACCCAGACCCAAGTAGAAGGGCAGACATGCCCTCCAAAAACACCCGCAGAAGGACTCCAACCACGAGAACCCCAAGACAACTGAACAATTTAAAATGACACCCACACCCCCATCCCAAACCCCACCCCTACAGCAACCCCCACCCCTATAGCAACCCCCTACAGGCACTCTGCCCCAACCCCCCATCATAAACCCCACCCCCACTGCAACCCCCATAGGCCCCCACTAGGGCTCCTTCTCCAACCCCAACATTCCCCCAAGACCACAGTTTTAGAAACGAAGTTGAAGATTTGGTACACGAACGCGGATGGAATAACCAATAAATATGATGAGTGGAACAACAGAATAAATGAGAAGCCCCCAGACATCATAGCAGTCACAGAAACGAAACTCACTGAGGCAATAACAGACGCAATCTTCCCACCGGGTTATCAGATCCTGAGGAAAGATAGAAGGAGTAGAGGGGGAGGAGGGGTTGCACTGCATGTAAGGAACCAATGGAGATTTGAGGAAATTGAAGGAATGGATGCGATCAGTGAAAGGGACTACATAATAGGTACACTTCAGTCGGGGAACATAAGGTAGTTATTGCAGTGATGTATAACCCACCACAGAACTGCAGGAGGCCAAGAGAGGAATATGAAGAGAGCAACAGAGCAATGGTGGACACACTGGCTGAGGTGGCAAGACGAACTCACTCGAGCAGAGCAAAATTACTGGTTATGGGCGACTTCAACCACAGGGAGATCGATTGGGAAAACATGGAGCCACATGGGGGGCCAGAAACATGGAGAGCTAAGATGATGGATGTGGTACTGGAAAACCTTATGCACCAACATGTCAGGGCCACTACCAGAGAAAGAGGAGAGGACAAACCAACAAGGCTGGACCTTGTGTTCACCCTGAGCAGCTCAGACATTGAGGACATCACATATGAGAGGCCCCTTGGAGCCAGTGACCATGTGGTTCTGAGCTTTGAGTACATAGTAGAGTTACAGATGGAGAGGGCAACAGGAGTTGAAATGGAAAAGCCAAACTATAAGAGAGGGGACTACACGGGTATGAGGAACTTCCTGCAGGAGGTTCAGTGGGACAGAGACATGGAAGGAAAGTCAGTAAACGAAATGATGGAATACGTAACAACAAAATGCAAGGAAGCAGAGGAAAGGTTTGTTCCCAAGGGTAACAGAAATAAAGGGAAGTCCAGAACGAGCCCTTGGTTTACCCAAAGGTGCAGGGAGGCAAAGACTAAGTGCGCTAGAGAATGGAAAAAGTACAGAAGGCAAAGATTAGATTAGATTTTGCCACCGAAGTGGCTAGTTTATTGTGCACCCCATATCCATCCTGTGGACGGTAGCGCAAGAGCATATGGATACACAAAAGGTCTAGGCACTAGGCCCCAAAGGGGTTAACAATTGTACATTTGGGTTTATATCTACATTTCAATTATCTGTTACAAGCTTCATGAATAAGATATCTTGACATGTCACATAGGTTATTATACTGTCTATCTCTATATTCCTCAATAAGTGCACAATCAAGCACATAGTGTTCAAGACAGTGACCATATGCCCGATCACATAATTTGCATTTAGTTTCATCATCATCTGTGTCTCCCAAACTGCCAGAAGTACCTGTAGCCAAGCCTTAGCCTGGCCACTACAACATCAGTCAGTCTGTTCACATTGCAAGTTGCTCCACAAACATGCCCATCTGTGCTCGCATTATCATGAGCACAGATAGGCACGTTCATGGAAATTAATTTGGATTTATATCTACAGTTCACTTATCTGTTACAAGCAAATTTAGGAAATTTGCTTAGTATAAGTGGTATCCTATCTTCATCAATAAGATATCTTGACATGTCACATAGGCAAAGGACCCAGGAAAATAAGGAGATTAGTCGAAGAGCCAGAAACGAGTATGCACAGATAAGGAGGGAGGCCCAGCGACAGTACGAAAATGACATAGCATCGAAAGTCAAGTCGGACCCGAAACTGCTGTATAGTCACATTAGGAGGAAGACAACAGTCAAAGACCAGATGATCAGGCTGAGGAAAGAAGGAGAGGAACTCACAAGAAACGATCAAGAGGTATGTGAGGAACTCAACACGAGATTTAAGGAGGTATTGACAGTGGAGGCAGGAAGGACTCTGGGAAGACAGTACAGAGTGGGACACCAACAAGAAATATACCAAGTGTTGGATGACATACACACAACTGAGGAAGAGGTGCTGAAGTTGCTCAGTGGCCTTGATACCTCAAAGGCGATGGGACCGGACAACATCTCCCCGTGGGTCGTTAGAGAGGGAGCAGAGATGCTGTGTGTGCCACTAAACACAATATTCAACACATCCCTTGAAACTGGGCAGCTACCTGAGGTATGGAAGAAGGGAAATGTAGTTCCCATTTTCAAGAAAGGAAACAGAAACGAGGCACTAAACTATAGACCAATGTCACTTACGTGTATAGTGTGCAAAGTAATGGAGAAGGTAATCAGGAGGAGAGTGGTAGAGCACCTGGAACGGCACAAGCTTATAAACAGCAACCAGCCCGAATTCATGGAAGGCAAATCCTGTGTCAGAAACCTTCTGAAGTTCTATGACAAAGTAACAGAAGTAAGACACGAGAAAGAGGGGTAGGTTGATTGCATTTTCTTGGACTGCAGGAAGGCTTTCGACACAGTTCCTCATAAGAGATTAGTGCAGAAGTTAGAGGATCAGGCGTGTATAACAGGAAGGGCACTGCAATGGATCAGAGAATACCTGACAGGGAGGCAACAACGGGTCATGGTACGTGATGAGGTATCACAGTGGGCACCTGTGACGAGCGGGGTCCCACAGGGGTCAGTCCTAGGACCAGTGCTATTCTTGGTATATGTGAATGACATGACGGACGGGATAGACTCAGAAGTGTCTCTGTTCGCAAACGATGTGAAGTTAATGAGGAGAATTAAATCAGATGAGGATCAGACAGGACTTCAAAGAGACCTGGACAGGCTGGACACCTGGTCCAGCAACTGGCTTCTCGAATTTAACCCTGCCAAATGCAAAGTCATGAAGATCGGGGAAGGGCAAAGAAAACCGCAGACAGAGTATAGGCTAGGTGGCCAAAGATTGCAAACCTCGCTCAAGGAGAATGATCGTGGGGTGAGTATAACACCAAGCACGTCTCTGGAAGCACACATCAACCAGATAACTGCTGCAGCATTCCGATACCTTAGTAAGGAATTGTTCAAGACACTGTACACCGTGTACGTCAGGCCCATACTAGAGTATGCAGCGCCAATTTGGAACCCATACCTGGTCAAGCACATCAAGAAGCTAGAGAAATTGCAAAGGTTTGCGACAAGGCTAGTTCCAGAGCTAAGGGGAATGTCCTACGAAGAAAGGTTAAGGGAAATCAGCCTGACAACACTGGACGACAGGAGGGTTAGGGAAGACATGATAACGACATACAAAATACTGCGGGGAATAGACAAGGTGGATAGAGACAGGATGTTCCAGAGAGGGGACACAGAAACAAGGGGTCACAATTGGAAGTTGAAGACTCAGATGAGTCAAAGGGATGTTAGGAAGTATTTCTTCAGCCATAGAGTAGTCAGGAAGTGGAATAGTCTAACAAGTGATGTAGTGGAGGCAGGAACCATACATAGCTTTAAGACGAGGTATGATAAAGCTCATGGAGCAGGGAGAGAGGGGACCCAGTAGCGATCAGTGAAGAGGCGGGGCCAGGAGCTGAGTCTCGACCCCTGCAACCACAATTAGGTGAGTACACACACATACACACACATGCCTGGTGGCTAATGCTCTCGCTTCACACGGCGAGGGTTTGTGTTCGATTTCCATTGTGGGTAGAAACATTGGCCGTGTTTCTTTACACCTGATGTCTATGTTCACCCATCAGTAAAATGGGTACCTGGGAGTTGGTCGACTGGTGTGGGTCGCATCCTGGGACAATGACCTAATTTGCCCAGAATGCTCTGCATAACAAGGGGCTTTTTATATAGTAGTATGTCATTGATGTCAGCTAGGACTGTATACCTTGTACATGTACTTGTAGTAAATAAAGATTATATTATTCTTATCATATATATATATATATATATATATATATATATATATATATATATATGCAGAACAACCACTGTGGAACTATGTGAGAAGTCACAAAAGCACTTGCAATTTCACTATTTTTTCCAGTGGTTGTTCTGCATATTGTGATATCACCTGTTTATTGTGATCTTATTGCATATATATATATATATATATATATATATATATATATATATATATATATATATATATATATATATATATATATATATATATATATATATATATATATATATATATATTTCAACAAGTCGGCCGTCTCCCACCGAGGCAGGGTGACCCAAAGAGAAAGAAAATCCCCAAAAAGAAAATACTTTTATCATCATTCAACACTTTCACCACACTCATACATAATCACTGTCTTTGCAGAGGAGCTCAGATACGACAGCTGAGAATAGTCCCTCTTAGCTGTCACTATCCCAGACCCCTCCTTTAAAGTGCAGGCATTGTACTTCCCATTTCCAGGACTCAAGTCCAACTAAATAAATTAACTGGTTTCCCTGAATCCCTTTACAAAATGTTACCCTGCTCACACTCCAACAGATCGTCATGTCCCAAAAACCATTCGTCTCCATTCACTCCTATCTAACACGCTCACACATGCTTGCTGGAAGTCCAAGCCCCTCGCCCACAAAACCTCCTTTACCCCTTCCCTCCAACCTTTTCTAGGACGACCCCTACCCCGCCTTCCTTCCCCTACAGATTTATACGCTCTCCAAGTCATTCTACTTTGATCCATTCTCTCTAAATGACCAAACCACCTCAACAACCCCTCTTCAGCCCTCTGACAAATACTTTTAGTAACTCCACACCTTCTCCTAATTTCCACATTCCGAATTTTCTGCATAATATTTACACCACACATTGCCCTTAGACAGGACATCTCCACTGCCTCCAGCCTCCTCCTCGCTGCAGCATTTGCAACCCATGCTTCACACCCATATAAGAGTGTTGGTACCACTATACTTTCATACATTCTCTTCTTTGCCTCCATGGATAACGTTTTTTGTCTCCACAGATACCTCAACGCACCACTCATCTTTTTTCCTTCATCAATTCTATGGTTAACCTCATTCTTCATAAACCCATCCGCTGACACGTCAACTCCCAAATATCTGAAAACATTTACTTCTTCCATAATCCCTCTCTCCAATGTGATATCCAATTTTTCTTTATTTAAATCGTTTGATACCCTCATCACCTTACTCTTATCTATGTTCACTTTTAACTTTCTACCTTTACACACTCTCCCAAACTCGTCCACTAACCTTTGCAACTTTTCTTTAGAATCTCCCATAAGCACAGTATCAACACAGTGTCAACTCCCATTTTGCATTTAATTCTCCATAATTTAATCCCACCCCTCTCCCCAACACCCTAGCATTTACTTCTTTTACAACCCCATCTATAAATATATTAAACAACCATGGTGACATTACACATCCCTGTCTAAGACCTACTTTTACCGGGAAGTAATCTCCCTCTCTCCTACACACCCTAACCTGAGCCTCACTATCCTCATAAAAACTCTTTACAGTCTTCAGTAACTTACTACCTATTCCATACACTTGCAACATTTGCCACATTGCTCCCCTATTCACTCTATCATATGCCTTTTCTAAATTCATAAATGCAATAAAAACTTCTCTACCTTTATCTAAATACTGTTCACATATATGCTTCACTGTAAACACTTGATCTACACATCCCCTACCCACTCTAAAGCCTCCTTGCTCATCTGCAATCCTACTCTCTGTCTTACCTCTAATTCTTTCAATAATAACCCTGCCATACACTTTACCTGGTATACTCAGTAAACTTATTCCCCTATAATTTTTACACTCTCTTTTATCCCCCTTCCCTTTATATAAAAGAACTATACATGCTCTCTGCCAATCCCTAGGTACCTTCGCCTCTTTCATACATTTATTAAACAAAAATACCAACCACTCCAGCACTATATCTCCCCCTGCTTTTAACATTTCTGTCATGATCCCGTCAATTCCAGCTGCTTTACCCCCTTTCATTCTACGTAATGCTTCACGCACCTCCCCCACACTCACATCCTGCTCTTCTTCACTCCTAAACGATGTTGTACCTCCCTGGCCAGTACATGAAATTACCGCCTCCCTTTTTTCATAGACATTTAAAAGTTCCTCAAAATATTCCCGCAATCTACCCAATACCTTCAGCTCCCCATCTACTAACTCCCCTACTCTGTTTTTAACTGACAAATCCATTCGTTCCCTAGGATTTCTTACCTTGTTTATCTCACTCCAAAAATTTTTCTTGTTTTCAGCAAAATTTCTTGACAGAGCCTCTCCCATTCTTTCATCCGCTCTTCTTTTGCACTCTCTCACCACTCTCTTCACCTTTCTTTTACTCTCCATATACTCTGCTCTTCTATTAACACTTCTGTTTTGTAAAAACCTCTCATAAGCTACCTTTTTCTCTTTTATCACACCCTTTACTTCTTTATTCCACCACTCACTCCTCTTTCCTCTGCACCCACCCTCCTATAGCCACAAACTTCTGCCCCACATTCTAATACTGCATTTGTAAAACTATCCCAACTCTCTTCAACCCCCCACTACTCATACTTGCACTAGCCCACCTTTCTGCCAATAGTTGCTTATATCTCACCCTAACTTCCTCCTCCCTTAGTTTATACACTTTTACCTCTCTCTTACTTTCTGTTGCCATTTTCTTTTTGTCCCATCTACCTTTTACTCTAACTGTAGCTACAACCAAATAATGATCTGATATATCCGTTGCCTCTCTATAAACATGTACATCCTGAAACCTACCCATCAGCCTTTTATCCACCAAAACATAATCCAACAAACTACTTTCCTTACGTGCTATATCATACGTTGTATATTTATTTATCCTCTTTTTCATAAAATATGTATTACTTATTACCAAACCTCTTTCTACACATAGCTCAATTAATGGTTCCCCATTTACATTTACCCCTGGCACCCCAAATTTACCTACTACTCCCTCCACAACATTTTTACCCACTTTAGCATTAAGATCCCCAACCACAAATACTCCCTCACTTGGTTCAAAACTCCCCACACACTCACTCAACATTTCTCAAAATCTCTCTCTATCCTCTACACTTCTCTCTTCTCCAGGTGCATTAACACTTACTATAACCCACTTTTCACATCCAACCTTTATTTTACTCCACATAATCCTTGAATTTATACATTTATATTCCTTCTTTACCTGCCATAACTGATTTTTCAGCATTATTGCCACTCCTTCTTTAGCTCTAACTCTATTTGAAACCCCTGACCTAATCCCATTTATTTCTCCCCACTGAAACTCTCCTACCCCCTTCAGCTTTGTCTCACTTAAAGCCAGGACATCCAGCTTCTTTTCATTCATAACATCTACAATCATCTCTTTCTTATCATATATATATATATGAGAGTGTCCAGGTTGGGACCAGTCAGTGCCTCCTTTCCCATGCTGCCGGGGGAAGCGGGGGTGGGGTGTGTGGGTGAAGATGAAGGGAACTCTGGTTTTGGGGAGTCACATGCCCGTATCTTTCAAGATGTGCCCCTCACCCCCTCCCCGGGCTGCCCTGTGAAATAAATATAAAGCACTAATTATAATGGACAAATGAACAGTTAAATATGTTTTACCTTTATTGAAGACTCTTGTTGGCACATGAGTGAGTTGGGAGAGTTTGTTTGGAGACAAGACAAGATAGTCCTTAAATATGACAATAATATAAACTCTACAGCTTATTTATCTAGCACAATTCATCTAATATGATATAATAAACAATATTAATAACACAGAAACATGATATAAACTCTAGAATGAATAAAACATGTCATTACGAATGTAAGGACTGGTGGTAGTGTTGTTGTTGTTGTTGGGTATAAGGGCCACTGACCATAATCCGTTGTGGATGGCAGCAGCAGGCCACCAACACTATTCACACAAACAATGTGCATAATTTATAAATAAGAAATATTTACACTTTAATTTATAAATAAGAAATATTTACACTAATTTATAAATAAAAAATATTCACTTATATAAATAAGAAATATTCACTTATATAAATAAGAAATATTTACACTTACCTTGTCAGTGTCCCTATACTATTCCTCAAACAACATTGTAGGAGTTAAGTTTCGTGTCGTCATTTTATATCGCTTAATTGCTTAACTTACTTAAGTAAGTTTATTCAGGTATACACAAATCCAGTTACATAGATTATCATACATAGCAGCATATGTGTAGAAAACCTAGGATAACCCAAGAAAGTCAGATAAAGTAACTTAGTATTTCCATTGCTACACTTTATCGCTGGCTGGTGCCCTTTATCGACTTGTGAAGCTTCTTTGGACCCATGGTGACTTATTTCACAGTGACAATCATTAAACCAGCAATAAACACAATAAATTTATTGTGAAATGTTTGAATGAGCACGCTGGGTAATGTTTTCTCAATGGTAAACAAAGCTAGACTGGCTCACGATGCCTGCGCGGTGAGACGCGTAAGCGCGGACAGGTCTAGTACCCAGACCAATAGTCGAGGGAATGACCGGTTGGCGAGGGAAAATTTGACCAAAAAAAGCGCTCGAAACTCGAAATCACCGATAGTCGGACCGACCGAAAGTCGAGGGACCACTGTATATACAGTGGAACCCCGACTATCGGCCGGTCTGAGTATCGACCGACTCTAGTTTCAATCACTTTTTTCGGCCCAATTTTTTCCCGACTATCGGCCGTTTCCCCGACTATCGGCCAACGTACCAGACCTGTCCGCCTGCTCGCGCTTGTGCACCTCCCTATACAGGTGTCGTGAGCCAGTCTAACTTTGTTTACCACTGAGTGAACATTACCCAGCGTGCTCATTCAAACATTTCACAATAATTTTATTGTGTTTATTGAATGTCTCTGAAATATAAGTCACCATGGGTCCAAAGAAGCTTCCTAGTGGCACCCCTGTGGTAAACGAAGTGAGGAACACCATTGAACTGAAGAAAGAGATAGTAGAAAAATATGAGAGTGGCGTACATGTGGAAGAGCTTGCCAGGATGTACAACAAAAACAAATCTACTGTCACATCTATCCTGGCAAAGAGAAAAGAAATCAAGGAAGCTGATGTTGCAAAAGGTGTTGAACAGATCAAAAACAGCAGATGAGGTTGAGAAATTGTTGGTGGTGTGGATCAATGAAAAACAGATAACGCATGATAGTGTTTCCATGGCGATAATTTGTGAAAAGGCAAGGCAGTTGCACGCAGATCTTGTCAAGAAAATGCCTGGAACCAGTGCTGATGTGAGTGATTTTAAGGCCAGCAAAGGCTGGTTTGACGATATATATATATATATATATATATATATATATATATATATATATATATATATATATATATATATATATATATATATATATATATATATATATATATATATATATATTTAACAAGGCAGGGTGACCTGAAAAGAAAGAAAAACTTTCATCATCATTCAACACTTTCACCATCACTCATACATGATCACTGTCTTTGCAGAGGTGCTCAGATACAACAGTTTAGAAGTACCTCCAAACTGCCAATATCCCAAACCCCTCCTTTAAAGTGCAGGCATTGTACTTCTCATTTCCAGGACTCAATTCCGGCTAACCGATTTCCCTGAATACCTTCACAAAATATTACCCTGCTCGCACTCGAACAGCTCGTCAGGTCCCAAAAACCATTCGTCTCCATTCACTTCTATCTAACACGCTCAAGTGTGTATGTACTCACCGAATTGTACTCACCTAATTGTGGTTGCAGGGGTTGAGGCTTAGCTCCTGGCCCCGCCTCTTCAATGACCACTACAAGGTCCTCTCTCTCCCTGTTCCATGATCACATTTCATGGCACTTCGGTTATTTTCGTCCGATGTTTTTGCTTTTTGGTATACGTTTAGAAGCATGTACTTAGAAAGACGTGAGAAAGTTTCAAAAAGATCGGCCAATAAACAACAGAGAGAGAAAAAAAATACTGATTATGACAAATGGCAGCATCGTATTCCGGTCTGGTGGCACTTGCGGCACTGGGGACACTTCCCACTCGTAGAATACGTCTAAGACGAAGTACCTATGGATTTAATTAATGTAAGATAGTTTATCTTCATGCCGAAAAAATAAATTTGTAACGCTTTCAACACTCACCAAAATATCTGCCTTTTACCCCCACAAAATAAAAATATTTGAGATATTCCAATTTTTTTTCCACTGTAAATACAAACACACTTTGCTTTATGTTCCCTGTGAAATTCATTTCAATTTAATCATTAATAATGGAGAGGTATGAAACAATAGGCCAAAATCTTACATTCGAGATAATCGCGGAGGAACGCTCAAGCCTCATTTACCTCAAAAAAATTCATGAAAATCGCGCTATTTTGGTCTTTTTCTATGCATTACTTACATTTTTAAGTGATTTCTTATTGTTTCCGTGTTAAAACACCGTTTTCTTTGAGTATACCAGAGAGGCAATAGAGAAAACTGTAGTCATAAGGAGAAACATCGCTAGACACAAGGTCTCCAATGATTGCCTCTCATATTATGTAATTATTATTATTTTGGCAGTCTTTATTATGCTTTTATTTTATATATCTTATGTCTGATATATTTATTGAATAAATGGTATAAGTGGATAAAGTGTATTAGTAATAATAACCTCAGTATAAAGATATTTGTTGGGAGTGTCAAACTTATGATCAAGCAATTATCATACCTTAGCTGAGAGCCACTTGGCTCCGCCCACCTCTGCAATAAGCCCCGCCCACACTTTCAATGATGTTGAGTGGTAAATTTAGTGTATTAGAAAGAAAAATAACCAAAAAAAACAAAACAAAAACAAAAAAAATAATTCATCTTGTGCGGTTACGATTTTTTTTATGTTGCGCGGCGTCATAACATAATATGTTTCAAATAGCTATAATTTGCTTTAGAAACGTCGTATTACATTGGGATTTTCACCAAAATGTTGCCAGATTCTTAAACTATTATTATGTGAACAAAACTCATTTTCAATATTTTTCGATTTATTTTTTCGTTCCGCGCGGAAATTGTACATACGCCCCTTAAAGCTATGTATGGTTCCTGCCTCCACTACATCACTTGCTAGACTATTCCACTTCCTGACAAATCTATGACTGAAGAAATACTTCCTAACATCCCTTTGACTCGTCTGAGTCTTCAACTTCCAATTGTGACCCCTTGTTTCTGTGTCCCCTCTCTGGAACATCCTGTCTCTGTCCACCTTAACTATTCCACGCAATGTGTGTGAGTGTACTCACCTAATTGTGGTTGCAGGGGTTGAGACTTAGCAGTGTGTGTGTGTCATTAACTACATTGTCATTATGTAAATGTAAAAAATCTGAATAATTTTTTTTTTTTTTTTTCAGAAGACCCGGTGGTATGTCACGGAAAATTCAGTTGTCAGGAGCTCAGAAAAGAAAGATTTCCAAAGAATCAAGTGAAATAAATGCTTCGGTCTTGGCAAAGACAAAACGCCTTACAGAATTTTTCTGTGCTTCCGTAGTGGAAAACATAGAAGCTACTGATGAAAAACCACTACCACTACCAGATGATGTTTCTTCTGAGGTCCCACCAGCATTCCCAAGTACATCTGCAGAAAATAAAAAGAACATACCTAATCAAGATAGTAAATGTGATGAATCACCACAACCACATTCTACAGACACTTCTGTAGACATGGACAGTGAAGCGCCACCATGTGATTCAGACCCAGCCATGTGGTTTGCTGTCAGAGAAAAGCATGTGTCCTTTTGGTCAACTGCCACCATATGTCAAAACAAAAATGATTCTGACTCACACCCACAACCTCGACGTTATTATGAGTCAGGTCAGTGCAAGCTGGACAGGCAGTGTCGTCATTTCAAGAATTCCAAGTTTTATTTTATTCACGACAATGGTGAGCAGCATTTGAGAAAGTGGCTCCAGTACAGCCCATCAAATGGTGCTGTTTATTGCTTTTATTGTACTGTGATGTCCAGCAGGTGTGACAGGTTTTCCAGCAAGGATGACTTTAATGACTGGAAAAAAAGCAGAGGAAAAAATGAAAATTCATGAAAGAAGTCAAGGTCACCGAAATTCTGTGCTAAAGTTTAATCTTGGATGTAAGAACTCCTCTCATGTTGATAGGCAGTTGGAGAAACAAGTGAATGAAAACAAGAAATACTGGTGTGAAGTATTGCGCCGTGTTGTGACAGTGGCTTATTAGCTGAGATTCCTGGCATTTAGGGGTAGTGAAGAGATCATAGGTTCAAAGCATAATGGGAACTTTTTAGGAATCATGGAACTTATTGCACAATTTGATCCATTTCTGATGGGACACTTTAAAGAATCTGGCAATCCTGGAAGTGGTAAGCAGTCTTATTTATCACCAACAATCTACGAAGAAATTATTCTGCTGATGACGAAATATGTTAGGAATTATATTGTGACAGAACTTAAAACTACAAAGTACTTCTCAGTTTCAGTTGATTCAACACCAGACCTGACTCATGTTGACCAGCTAACAGTGATTGTGCGATAAGACGTTTCTGGAAAGCCGGTAGAAAGATTTTTAACTTTCCTGCAGACTGGCTCTCACAAGGCTGTCTGCATCTCTGCTAGAATTTCTAGAAAAAGAAGGTATTAATTTTGAAGACTGCAGAGGGCAGTCCTACGACAATGCCAGTAATATGTCCGGTTGCTACACAGGAATGCAGACCAGACTTATAAATAAGAACTCTGCAGCAGTTTTTATTCCCTGTGCTGCTCACTCACTGAATCTTGCTGTGTGGAAGCTGTTAGTTATTTTGGCTTTATATAGAGCTTATACACTTTTTTTCTGCATCAACACGCAGATGGCAAATCTAATGAAGTCTTTGGAAGGAAAAAAAGAACACTAACTGTGAAGTCTCTTTCAAGCACTCGTTGGTCAGCAAGAGCTGATGCTACTGAAGCCCTTGTACATGGATTCAACTATTCAAAATGCCCTCAGAGATATTGAAAGTGACTTTGAGCAAACACCCGAAGCAAGACATGAAGCTCGGGCATTGGGAGACAAAATGGATTGTCTTGAAACTGCTCTGCTCAATAACAAAAACATAAGGTGGGACCAAGTAAACCAAGTCCTAAATGATATAAACTGGGAAGATTGCCTAAGCATCACGGATCCCAACCTATGTCTAGAACAAATTAACTCTGTGGTACTTGAGGTTTGCTCAAGGCAAATTCCCTTAAGGAAAAGGAGAAGATGCAAACTGGAAAGAGAGAGGCGCTCCCTATACAGGCGAAGGCACAGAATAACGGAGCGGCTACAGGAGGCCAATATCTCTGATATACGTAGGGAGACACTAGTCAGAGAAATAGCAAACATCGAATTAAAACTAAAGGAATCTTATAGGAATCAAGAGACACGGGAAGAACTAAAAGCCATAAATGAAATTGAAAGAAACCCAAAGTATTTCTTTTCCTATGCAAAATCAAAGTCGAGAACAACAACCAGTATTGGGCCCCTACTTAAACCGGATGGGTCCTACACAGATGACAGCAAGGAAATGAGTGAGTTACTTAAATCCCAGTATGACTCAGTCTTTAGTGAGCCACTAACCAGACTGAAAATCGAAAACCTAAATGATTTTTTTATGAGAGTGCCACAGAACTTGACAGACGCATGCCTTTCTGACATCATCACGACGCCAAATGACTTCGAAAAGGCAATAAATGACATGCCCATGCACTCCGCTCCAGGCCCAGACTCATGGAACTCCGTGTTCATCAAGAACTGCAAGAAGCCCCTATCATATGCTTTTAACATCCTATGGAGAGGGAGCATGGACACTGGGATCGTCCCGCAGCTACTAAAAACAAAAGACATAGCCCCGCTCCACAAAGGGGGCAGTAAAGCAATAGCAAAGAACTACAGACTAATTGCGCTAACGTCCCATATCATAAAAATCTTTGAAAGGGTTCTAAGAAGCAAGATCGCCACCCATCTTGATACCCATCAATTGCACAACCCAGGACAGCATGGGTTTAGAGCAGGCCGCTCCTGTCTGTCCCAACTACTGGACCACTACGACAAGGTCCTGGATGCTCTAGAAGATAAACAGAATGCAGATGTTATATACACAGATTTTGCAAAAGCCTTTGACAAGTGTGACCATGGTGTAATAGCACACAAAATGCGTGATAAAGGAATAACAGGAAAAGTTGGTAGATGGATCTATAATTTCCAAACACGTAGAACACAAAGAGTAGTAGTCAACAGAGTAAAGTCTGAGGCAGCTACTGTGAAAAGCTCTGTTCCACAAGGCACAGTACTTGCTCCCATCCTATTCCTCATCCTCATATCAGACATTGACAGGGATATAAGCCACAGTGGCATGATGGCATGGTGGCTAGCGCTCTTGCTTTACGCACGGAGGGCCCGGGTTCAATTCCCGGCGGGGCCGAAACATTTCGAAGTGTTTCGTTACACACACACATACATACATACATACAACAGGCCTAGTGTCTAATCGACATGTGCCTAGGACAAAATGGTAACTAACAGTGCTGTGTCTTCCTTTGCAGATGACACCCGAATCTGTATGACAGTGTCCACCGTTGAAGACACTGCAAGACTCCAAGCAGACATAAACCAAATCTTTAAATGGGCTGCAGAAAACAATATGAAGTTCAATGATGAGAAATTTCAATTACTCAGATACGGAAAACGTGAAGAAATTAAAATCTCATCGGAGTACAAAACTAATTTCAACCACACAATAGAGCGAAAAACTAATGTCAAAGACCTGGGAGTGATCATGTCAGAGGATCTCACCTTCAAGGACCACAACAATGTAGCAATTGCATCTGCTCGAAAAATGACAGGATGGATAATGAGAACCTTCAAAACTAGGGATGCCAAGCCCATGTTGACACTTTACAGATCGCTTGTTCTATCTAGGCTGGAATATTGCTGCACACTAACTGCACCTTTCAAAGCGGGTGAAATTGCTGACCTTGAAAATGTGCAGAGAACCTTCACCGCACGCATAAGTGCGATAAACCACCTCAACTACTGGGAACGCTTGAAGTTCCTAAACCTGTACTCTCTAGAACGCAGGCGGGAGAGATACATTATTATATACACATGGAAAATTCTCGAGGGCTTAGTACCAAACTTGCACACAAAAATCACGCCGTACGAAAGCAAAAGACTCGGCAGTCGATGTAACATCCCCCCAATGAAGAGCAGGGGTGCCACTAGCACGTTGAGGGACAACACAATAAGTGTGAGGGGCCCAAGATTGTTCAACTGCCTCCCAGCATACATCAGGGGGATTACCAACAAGCCCCTGGCTGTCTTCAAGCAGGCACTGGACAGGCACCTCAAGTCGGTACCTGATCAGCCGGGCTGTGGTTCGTACGTTGGACTGCGTGCGGCCAGCAGTAACAGCCTGGTTGATCAGGCTCTGGTCCAACAGGAGGCCTTGTCACAGACCGGGCCGCGGGGGCGTTGACCCCTGGAATTCTCTCCAGGTAGACTCCAGGCAGGTATGGGTAAGATCTGGAACATAATCATTATACGGTTCAAAAGTACAAGCATAGCTTTCCAAGGTGTTGATGTTGACCTGAAAAAGGTGGTGGATTTAATTGATTCTCTGGAAAGGTTTCTGAAATCAATTCGAAATAGGTATGAAGAGCTGGAAGTGGATGCTAGGAACATCGGTGGCAACACAGACTATAAATCAACTACAAGCAGGCAAAGAAAGAGAAACGAGCAATACGATTTGTGGGATGTAGGTGACGTGACATAGAGTGAGTGAAATACGGCGGATCGGCGGCACCCATGCGCCGCCTGTAGGTGAGGCAGAGAAACTCGGGTGTAAACAAACAGAATGCGGGGCCGACGAACACGTATTACCTTCCTAATATGTAAGTCAGTGTTACGTGTTATGTAGGGAGAGGCACTGCACACCCACTATAGATTTCCGTCCGTACAGTGAACATTAATGATATATTAGGACTAGGAGGTACAATGTGAGCTTACCTAGTCAGGTGTGCATCCTAATTTGTGTACTTTGTTTCTTTGCAGCTAGGAGCATTCGCTATGTTGTATCTTAATAAAGGATTATCAGCACACACCCGAATGTCTCTTTGACCACGATGCAAACCCAACATCAGTCTCAGAGGAAGTTATTTTGTCTCCCAGAGAAAAATTAAGTTGTGAAACATTCAATGTCATTTTAGATCAGTTGTGTGTTGCCTTACAACAACGCAGGTTAGCATACCAAGCAGTGTATGACAGGTTCAATGTAATAGTCAACTTATGCAGTCTACCTGATGCAGAGATAAAAGATGAGGCTAAGAAACTTATCAGTGTTTACCCTCAAGACTTCAGTGTTTGTTGAGGAAATTGTCCAGTTTGCAGCGTTTCTACAGATTCAACATATGCACAAATCAACTTTCAAGAAAATAAAAAACCTCACTCAAGATGGATCCTGGTAAACCCAAGCCTCCTCACCACTACGACTTCGACCAATCACCATGAAGCTGCCACCCTCATCCTCACCTTCTGCCGTTGCCAGCCACCAATTGCCTTCAAGCTTGTCATACCTACACTCCAGATGCAGTCAGATGTCGTCTTCTGTGTGTTCCCCTGCCTTATGTGTTGCTGTTCCAAAGGCTTCACAATGCCTAGCGGTTGGGTTTAGTCCTGACTCTTTTTCTTCGACTGCAGCCCTTCTTCCTCTCACCGGCTATTCTTCGTCTGTCCCCACTTCCCGCTCGCCCTTCATGGGTACTTACCTGAGAGTCCTCGATTCGACTTGCAGCGTTTGCCAAGCTCAGGTCATATCTCTCACCATCTCAACAGGCAGTTTTGCTACATGATGAAGGGCTTGCTGATACCTTTCCAGGTGTTAATGTTGCCCTTAGAATATATTTGAGCATGATGGTCACTAGTTGTTCCGGAGAAAGGTCGTTCAGCAAATTGGTGCTGATAAAGAATTATCTGAGAACGACAATGACCCATGAAAGACTAAGTGCTCTGTGCCTATTGGATGCTGAGAGCAGTGTCCTCAAGAAGAGGATGCTAAGTGTAGAAAGAAAGGCTTTTTATAGATATTGCAGTGTGATCATGTGATGCATAAATGTGATGTATGGTTTGCTAATTCCACTTATGCAATGTTTGATTTGTAAATTTGGTGATTTGCTGCACTGGAAAAGTTCTCAGTTCAGTTCAGGGACTCACAGGTTAGGACCCACTAGGGGCGAGGGGAAAGTGGGGACAGACGAAGCATAGCCGGTGAGAGGAAGAGCTGCAGTCAAAGAAAAAGAGTCAGGACTAAACCCAACCGTTATTGCTACACTGGAAAAAGTACGCAAGAAATTTACTTATCCCAGTCTAATGACTTCAAAAGTGTATTTATGTATGCATTTAGGTATGTATTATGGTAAATATGTATGTAAAGTGTAAATATGTATGTATTTATGTATTTATTTTATTTAGTGTGAATACAGTAACATCTTATACAGCAGTATGTAAAAAAGAAAAACTTTGCAGTGATGTCGACAATTTAAAAAATAACAGCACCACAACTTCATACCTTATCTGAAAACCAGTAATTTATATCACTACTAGAAAGTTACCTGATTTATTCAATAAATCATACTAAACTATTTGAGAGAATTTTTTAGAAATTGATCAAATTAAAATTCAATATTTTGTTATAATTTGATAGATTAAACTAAACTATTTGTGGTTAAATTGTATAGAGAAATTCAATTTTTAGACTTGTGTTATCTTAGCCAGGCAACATATACTTTTTATTATTACTTGTTATATTTTAGACATTCCCTATGAAATTATTATACAAATTTTTTTCATCGGCATAAATTTCTCTTTTGATGTCCTATTTCATTTGATACATTTTTATCCCTGTAAATGGAATACCCCTATTTTTCTATCTTTTTTCCTAGAACTTCTATGCCAAATAGTATATGAATAAACATAGGATAGATATTATAATTATAATGGGGTTACATGATTTTACTAAAGTGTCCAGGAGGTGTACGTCCATAACAGAATTAATATTTGAAGTGTTTTTTAAGATCCATGGTAAATTACCTAAAAAGTAAAAAACAGGTGAAGCCTTTCTTGGCCGTTATAAGCTGCCCTCTCCTAATAGGCTATTATAAGCTGACCTCTCCTAATAGGCTGTTATAAGCTGATCTCTCCTAATAGGCTGTTATAAGCTGACCTCTCCTAATAGGCTGTTATAAGCTGCCCTCTCCTAATAGGCTGTTATAAGCTGACCTCTAGTAATAGGCTGTTATAAGCTGACCTCTCCTAATAGGCTGTTATAAGCTGACCTCTCCTAATAGGCTGTTATAAGCTGCCCTCTCCTAATAGGCTGTTATAAGCTGATCTCTCCTAATAGGCTGTTATAAGCTGACCTCTCCTAATAGGCTGTTATAAGCTGACCTCTCCTAATAGGCTGTTATAAGCTGACCTCTCCTAATAGGCTGTTATAAGCTGCCCTCTCCTAATAGGCTGTTATAAGCTGCCCTCTCCTAATAGGCTGTTATAAGCTGCCCTCTCCTAATAGGCTGTTATAAGCTGATCTCTCCTAATAGGCTGTTATAAGCTGACCCTCTCCTAATAGGCTGTTATAAGCTGACCTCTCCTAATAGGCTGTTATAAGCTGACCTCTCCTAATAGGCTGTTATAAGCTGCCCTCTCCTAATAGGCTGTTATAAGCTGCCCTCTCCTAATAGGCTGTTATAAGCTGCCCTCTCCTAATAGGCTGTTATAAGCTGATCTCTCCTAATAGGCTGTTATAAGCTGACCCTCTCCTAATAGGCTGTTATAAGCTGACCTCTCCTAATAGGCTGTTATAAGCTGACCTCTCCTAATAGGCTGTTATAAGCTGCCCTCTCCTAATAGGCTGTTATAAGCTGATCTCTCCTAATAGGCTGTTATAAGCTGATCTCTCCTAATAGGCTGTTATAAGCTGACCTCTCCTAATAGGCTGTTATAAGCTGCCCTCTCCTAATAGGCTGTTATAAGCTGCCCTCTCCTAATAGGCTGTTATAAGCTGCCCTCTCCTAATAGGCTGTTATAAGCTGACCTCTCCTAATAGGCTGTTATAAGCTGACCTCTCCTAATAGGATGTTACCTGGAGAGAATTCCAGGGGTCAACGCCCCCGCGGCCCGGTCTGTGACCAGGCCTCATGTTGGACCAGAGCCTGATCAACCAGGCTGTTACTGCTGGCCGCACGCAGTCCAACGTACGAACCACAGCCTGGCTGGTCAGGTACTGACTTGAGGTACCTGTCCAGTGCCTGCTTGAAGACAGCCAGGGGTTTGTTGGTAATCCCCCTTATGTATGCTGGGAGGCAGTTGAACAATCTTGGGCCCCTGACACTTATTGTGTTGTCCCTCAGCGTGCTAGTGGCACCCCTGCTTTTCATTGGGGGGATGTTACATTCCCTGCCGAGTCTTTTGCTTTCGTAGGGAGTGATTTTCGTGTGCAAGTTTGGTACTAATCCCTCGAGAATTTTCCACGTGTATATAACAATGTATCTCTCCCGCCTGCGTTCTAGGGAGTACAGGTTTAGAAACTTCAAGCGTTCCCAGTAATTGAGGTGGTTTATCGCAGTTATGCGTGCCGTGAAGGTTCTCTGCACATTTTCAAGGTCAGAAATTTCACCTGCCTTGAAAGGTGCAGTTAGTGTGCAGCAATATTCCAGCCTAGATAGAACAAGCGATTTGTAAAGTGTCAACATGGGCTTTGCATCCCTGGTGTTGAAGGTTCTCATTATCCATCCATTCATTTTTATAGCAGATGCGATTGCTACGGTGTTATGGTCCTTGAAAGAGAGATCCTCTGACATGATCACTCCCAGGTCTCTGACATTAGTTTTTTGCTCTATTGTGTGGTTGTAATTAGTTTTGTACTCCGATGAGATTTTAATTTCCTCACATTTTCCATATCTGAGTAATTGAAATTTCTCATCATTGAACTTCATATTGTTTTCTGCAGCCCCTATAAAGATTTGGTTTATGTCTGCTTGGAGTCTTGCAGTGTCTTCAACGGTGGACACTGTCATACAGATTCGGGTGTCATCTGCAAAGGAAGACACGGCACTGTGGCTTATTTCCCTGTCTATGTCAGATATGAGGATGAGGAGCAGGATGGGAGCGAGTACTGTGCCTTGTGGAACAGAGCTTTTCACATTAGCTGCCTCAGACTTTACTCTGTTGAATACTACTCTTTGTGTTCTACTTGTTAGGAAATTATAGATCAATCTACCAACTTTTCCTGTTATTCCTTTATCAGGCATTTTGTGTGCTATCACACCATGGTCACACTTGTTAAAGGCTTTTGCAAAGTCTGTGTATATAGCATCTGTCATAGTGGTCCAGTAGTTGGGACAGACAGGAGCGACCTGCTCTAAACCCATGCTGCCCTAGGTTGTGTAATTGATGGTTATCTAGATGAGTGGCGATCTTGCTTCTTAGAACACTTTCAAAGATTTTTATGATATGGGACGTTAGCGCTATTGGTCTGTAGTTCTTTGCTATTGCTTTACTGCCGCCTTTGTGGAGTGGGGCTGACCCTCTCCTAATAAGCTGTTATAAGCTGACCCTCTCCTAATAGGCTGTTATAAGCTGACCTCTCCTAATAGGCTGTTATAAGCTGACCTCTCCTAATAGGCTGTTACAAGCTGACCCTCTCCTAATAGGCTGTTATAAGCTGACCTCTCCTAATAGGCTGTTATAAGCTGACCTCTCCTAATAAGCTGTTGTAAGCTGACCTCTCCTAATAGGCTGTTATAAGCTGACCTCTCCTAATAGGCTGTTATAAGCTGACCTCTCCTAATAGGCTGTTACAAGCTGACCCTCTCCTAATAAGCTGTTATAAGCTGACCTCTCCTAAAACGCTGTTATAAGCTGGCCTCTCCTAATAGGGTTATTTTTTGCAAAAAGAGGATTGAATAAATTTATTTCTTGAAGTTAGATGGTTCTGATTTCTTCCTTTTATAAATTACACTATTTTAACTTAAATGTCTAGTTGGTCTGTCGGTCGGTCGGTCGGTCGGCCCATTAGCAAATTATTATGGAAAAATAAACACAAAAGCAGTATAATGTGATCCTGTATTGAGAACGTTTCGCCCACACAATGAGCTTTATCAAGTCACAAACAGATCTGTTTGTGACTTGATAAAGCCCACTGTGTAATTATTATATAGTGTAGATGGAATATATTACAAACTGAAAATTATAGTCAAAATTATTCTCCAAGTCAATAAAAGTGAGAAAAATATAATCAGTCGTCTTCTTCGAAACCTAACATATTTTTTTTCGAAAACTGCTGTTTATCATTCATTTTAGTTCATTTCTTATTTGTAATTCAATTTAATTTCCATGTTGAGGGCCCCCCAAACCTAAAGTGCCCCCGGCCCTCCCCCATGGTCTAAATCTGGCCCTGCCAACAAATGATGATCCCAAACCCTTCAACCAAGTTGAGCTCAACGACTTGGTGAGAGACCTTAACCTTCCAAAAGAAAGTGCACAGTTACTTGGCTCTAGACTGAATGAACACAAGCTTCTAGCTCCTGGAACAACATTCGCTTGGTACCGTCATCGTGAAGTAAAATTCACTCAGTTCTTTGACAAAGAGGAATCTTTAGATTTCTGTTCAAATATTTCTGGCCTTATTGAACACATGGGGATGTCATACAAAGCAAATGAATGGAGACTCTTCATTGATTCTTCTAAAAGAAGTTTAAAGGCTGTACTTCTCTACAATGGCAACACAGCTGCATCTGTGCCAATTGGCCATAGTGTCCAAATGTCAGAAACTTACACAAATATGAAGGCACTAATATCTGCAATCAAGTACCAGAATCACAATTTTCTCATTTCTGGCGATTTAAAAGTTATTGCTCTGCGGCCCTTTCTTTACCTTCCCTTCTTGCAGATGGACCCTCCTTTAATCCTGACTCTCTCGTTGACTTTTTGACAGAAACTGACTTACTATACAAACTCTGAAGATTATACCTCTAGCACCTCCCTCAGTCCCTTCTACCTCGATCTCTTGCTACCCTCCACCCCTGCACTATCCACTGTCCTGCTGCACTCCATACCCTACTAATCATCCATCTCCCGCTTACAATCTACTCTCCCTGCATCCTGTCCTGCCCTGCCGCGCTGTATAACCCTTGTGGTTTAGCGCTTCTTTTGATTATAATAATAATAAAAGTTATTGGTCTCCTACTAGGTCTTCAAGGAGAGGGAGCATGGACACAGGGGTCATCCCACACTCACTAAAAACAACAGACATAGCTCCACTCTAGAAAGATGGCAGTAAAGCAATTGCAAAGAACTACAGACCGATAGCACTAATATCCCATATCATAAAAATCTTTGAGAGGGTTCTAAGAAGCAAGATCGCCAACCACCTTGATACCCATCAATTGCACAACCCAGGGCAACACGGGTTTAGAGCAGGTCGCTCCTGCCTGCCCCAGCTACTGGACAACTATGACAAGGTCCTGGATGTTGTAGAGTATAAACAAAATACAGGTGTAGTATACACAGACTTTGCAAAAGCTTTCAACAAGTGTGACCATGGTGTAATAGCGCACAAAATGCGTGATAAAAGAATAACAGGAAAAGTTGGTAGATGTATCTATATAACTTTCTGACAAATAGAATACAAAGAGTAATGGTAAACAGAGTAAATTCCGAGGCAGCTACGGCGAAAAGCTCTGTTCCACAAGGCACAGTACTCCCTCCCATTCTATTCTTCATCCTCATATCTGACATAGACAGAGATATAAGCCATAGCTCTGTGTCTTCCTTTGTGGATGACACCCGGATTGCCATGGCAGTGACCTCCATCGAAGACACCGCAAGACCCCAAGCGGACATAAACCAAATCTTCAAATGGGCCACTCAAAGCAATATGAAGTTCAATGAGGAGAAATTTCAACTTCTCAGATATGGAAAACTTAAGGAAATTAAAAATATATCAGGGTATACTACAAATTCTAACAAGACAATAGAGCGAAAAAGTAATGTGAAGGACCTGGGAGTGATAATGTCAGAGGATCTTGCCTTCAAAGACCACAACAATATATCTACAACATCTGCTAGGAAAATGATAGGATGGATAATGTGAACCTTCAAAACTAGGAATGCCAAGCCCATGATGATTCTCTTCAAATCTCTTGTTCTCTCTATGCTGGAATACTGCTGTACACTAACGGCCCCCTTCAAGGCTGGCGACATTGCTGACCTGTAGAGTGTAGAAAGATCTTTCACGGCACACATAAGTACGATAAGGAACCTAAGTTACTGGGATCGGTTGAAGGTCCTTGATCTGTATTCCCTGGAATGCAGGTGAGAGAGATACATGATAATATACACTTGGAAAATCCTAGAGGGATTAGTATCAAACTTGTACACGAAAATCACTCCCTATGAAAGCAAAAGACTCGGCAGGAGATGCAACATTCCCCCAATGAAAAGCAGGGGCGCCACGAGTATATTGAGAGACAGCACAATAAGTGTCCTGGGCCCAAGACTGTTCAACTATCTCCCAGCATACATAAGGGGGATTACCAATAGACCCCTGGCTGTCTTCAAGAAGGCACTGGACAGGCATCTAAAGTCAGTACCTGACCAACCAGGCTGTGGTTCGTACGTCAGTCTGCGTGCGGCCAGCAGACTGGTTGTTCAAACCCTGATCCACCATTATGCCTGGTCTCAGACCGAGCCGCGGGGGCATTGACCCCCGAAACCCTTTCCATGTAAACTCTAGGTATCCCTGTTTTCTGTGTCTTTGGGATAGTAGGGCAGACAGCCAGCACTATGAACAAAAAGACTGGCCACCAAGAACCAGCTTCTTACCCGGAAATCACAACGTGAAAACTGTGCCACTATTTGACCCCAAGAAAATTCTGCTGCCACCACTCCACGTCAAATTAGGGCTTATGAAAATTTTTGTGAAGGCCTTGAACAAGAATGAAACTGCTTTCAAGTACCTGGAGTCAAAGTTTCCTGGTATAAGTGAAGGCAAGCTAAAGGCAGGAATCTTTGTTGGTCCTCAGATTCGGGAATTGATGAAGGACACGCATTTTGATGAAGCATTAGCAGGTGTGGAGGTGAATGCCTGGTTTTCATTCAAGCAGATTGTCCACAACTTCATGGGAAACAGGCGCTCCCCCGAATATGAAAAAAATGATCCAAGACCTGATTTCAAGTTTCCAACAACTTGGGTCTAGAATGAGTGTGAAGATGCACTTTCTGCACTCACATCTTGACTGTTTTCCCAACAATTGTGGGAACTACAGTGAGGAACAAGGAGAGCGGTTGTATGTCTGTTTTTATTTATAGTAGACAGTAAGTTTACTGTAATTCTTCTCTACCAAACTTATTAAAGTCATATAGCATGAACTAATAGAATATTCAGTTCCCTTGTATTCATTGTAAACTCACCTAATGACCATATGTACAAAATTACTGCACTATTATTGCCTTATTAATTTTAAGTTAGTCTTAAGTTTGCCCGAAATGTTCTACATATAAAGGGGCTTTTGGCATGTACACCCAATTTTTATACTCCTTTATGCAAACATGTATCGTGCTGAAATAATTTTTCATGATTATTATTATTATTATTATTATTATTATTATTATTATTATTATTATTATTATTATTATTATTATTATTATTATTATTGTTGTGGAACCACTGATTGTGCAAGACTCAGATGTTTACAAAGCAATTATGTTGTTCTCGCCTGGATCTGCTGGGCGCTACATTGGAATAAGACCTCAGCATTTAACACAAATGGTTAATCCAGTTATTGGGTAGATTGCAAATACACTGCTTTTGGAGATCACAAGGCTCATTAAGAACTCTTTGGCTACCTGGAGTATACCTGGAGAGGGTTTCAGTGGTCAACACCCCCACGGTCCGGTCTGAGACCAGGCCTCTTGGTGGATCAGGTTCTGATCAACCAGGCTGTTAGTACTGGCTGCATGTAAACCGACATACGAAGCATAGCCCAGTTGATCAGGTACTGACTTTAGGTGCCTGTCCAGTGCCAAGGATCAATTGGTAATCCCCCTTGTGATGTAAGTCGCTGCTTGTGAAGTCGACCCAATTAGCCACACCTTGCCTTGGTAAATAGCTGTCAGACACGCCTCTCGGCTTAAGTCTCAGGTCTTTGTCTTTTGAACTAGCGTCAGGTCAAGGCACGTGGTGCACGCCTCATTGAGGGAAGGGCTTGGAGGACGATATAAGGACGAGGAAACAACTAGAGAGAGACATTCGTAAGGGCCGCTTTACTATTGACCCCTTATTCTGCTTAGATACCTATGTTCGTAATGCCTTTGCTAGTAACCACTCCGTTACAGCAGTCTTTTTTATTTTGAAAAGGCATTTGACACTATTTGGAGTTATAACATCTTGGCCCAAGCTCACTCCTTAGGCCCCCGAGGCAATCTGCCATTTTTTCTTGCAAACTTCTTATCTGAAATACATTTCCATGTTCGGGTTAATAATTTGCTTTCCCGGACTTTGTCCAGCTGAAGGTGTTCCTCAGGGATGTGTTCTTAGCACCACCCTTTTTCTCCATGCTATAAATGATCTGACATCTGTTCTCCCATCTAATATTTGGTCATCACTCTATGTTGATGATTTCGCTATAGCTTGTGCAGGCGCTGACTGTCGCCTAGTAGCAGCCTCGCTCCAGAATGCTGTCAACAGTGTTTTCCATTGGGCCACTACTCATGGGTTTAAATTTTCTAGTGCTAAAACACAAACAATTACTTTCACCAAACGTTCAATCGTCCCTGATACTCCATTGTACCTGTATGACTCACGAATCCCTGAATGTGATACGGTCAGATTTCTCAGCCTACTGTTTGATCGCTGGTTGTCTTGGAAACCTCATATTACCTTCCTGAAAGCAACTTGCCATAGTCGGCTGAACCTCCTTAAAACCCTCGCTCATCTTTCATGGGAGGCAGATCGTCGAACCCTCCTTCGACTGCATTCAGCCCTAATTTTATCAAAGCTAGATTATGGTGACCATATATATTCTGCGGCCTCTCCTGCAACTCTTTCTAAACTCGATCCCATCCATCATCAGGGATTACGTTTACGTCTAGGTGCTTTCCGCTCATCACCTGTCGAGAGCCTCTCTGCAGAAGCAAATGTCCCATCATTGAATGATCGTCGCGATTATTATATATATATATATATATATATATATATATATATATATATATATATATATATATATATATATATATATATATATATATATAGAGGTGCCACAGCACCCTGTCTTCCTTGCAGATGACACCTGAATTTGCATGAGTCTCCTCCATTGAAGACACTGCAAGACTCCAGGCGGACATCAACCAAATCTTTAAATGGGCCACAGAAAATTACTCCGATATGGAAAACATGAGAAAATTAAAACTTCATTGAGTATAAAACAAATTTCAACCACACAGGCTACCTAGCTTTAAATTCATCTGTTGCTGAGTAGTCTAGAGTTTCTTAATGAAGAAATTAGGAAAATATTTGATATTGCCACGGTACTCTAAGATGTTTGTGGAATCAGCGTTGATGGCAGCTATAAAAACTTATCATAGAACTGAACCTAGGATAATACCTCGGATCAAAAATGTGGTTCTCCCATGCAATGAGAATTTATATGTCCTGCTGAATATTCTTAAAAGATTTAACATACAACTAGTTATAAGAATTTGCAGATTGTTAAAAGCGTCTTGATAAAGAATTCTCCTCGACAGAATTGGTTGTAATGGATGCAACTTGTCTTATGTGGGACAGACTGGCAAACCTTTATATGTTTGGATATCACAACATAAATATTCAACATAGACTGCCCAGGAATCAAATGTGATTTTGAGCCATCTTAGAGTCTGATATAACTCAGCAAATTGGTCGGAATCCAGAGTCCTCGTCCTGGCTCCACTTGGCTTGAATGGAATATTGTAGAATCGGCATTTATAAAACATAAACGTTCATTATATCATAATAGTGGGGGCTTATTAAAATTATATTGGAACCATTTAAACGACCAAGTCAATGATATGCATTTAATAATTCTGATTAAGTATGCAAAACTAATTAAAAAAGTGTAACAATTTTAACATATAAATTTTGTTACTGTAAATCAAATACTAAAGAATAAAACATATGTTGGTTATACTCAAGATATATCTCATACAAGTCAAATATAGATCACACTAAGCAGATTATGAACGACACACTGATGACGTCTAAAATTATATAATTATACTGTGAGTCAGTAATGTTTAATTCATGTTCTAAACTACTAACTCTCGTAGTTACTTTAACGAGGATTCCTGGAGTATTCTGAACCACAGTCAAACACATCAATCACACCAGACACCATCTCTATATTTCGGCGTTTACTCTGTATTTCCATTATATTAACATATCAAACCAAAGAAATAAATATATACAAAAAGGAGAAAGGAAAACACAAAAGGGATAAGAATTACAACATTAGTGTTTTCCTTTGTGTTCATTGCGTTATAATTTGTTCATGATTGTAACCATGTATAAACGTAAGTAAGTAAATTTACTTACATGTTTCATTACCTTTGTAACTTGTGAGTTCATTACCTTTGTAACTTGCTCAGCTATCAAAACTTTGGGGTCCACTCCCTGGACCCATTATGTACCTCTGTAATCTTATAACTATCGCCCAAAGGATGGGTATGGGATGCATAATAAAGATATTAAACTGAAACCTTCTCCTCTTTGTATACATTTATTTATTTGGTTTGATATATTAATATAATGGAAATACAGAGTAAACGCCGAAATATAGAGAGATTGTGTCTGATGTGATTTTTTTTTTTGTTTCTTGTTGTATCGTTCGTAAGTTCACTATTGATTATAATAAGTTTTATAATACAAATATCGTTTTTGTTTGAAAATTCAAATATTTACATTCTTATTACGACTTTAATGAATTGTAAAATCTTGCAGTCGTTATATAATTCAATATATGAAGACTATAAAGTTATAAATCTAAATCTATTTCTAAATATAATCTGAAGTTATAAATCTAAATCTAAATATTTCATTAATGTATCATTCTAAGATCCTCGTATTACCACGAATATCTGTCAGTGTTGTGTGCGTTCATCGGTCTCTAGTGATCTGTAAACAGTTGAAGATACTCAGGCCAGGGGTCGTCATCAAAAGATACTCAGGCCAGGGGTCGTCATCAAAAGATACTCAGGCCAGGGGTCGTCATCAAAAGATACTCAGGCCAGGGGTCGTCATCAAAAGATACTCAGGCCAGGGGTCGTCATCAAAAGATACTCAGGCCAGGGGTCGTCATCAAAAGATACTCAGGCCAGGGGTCGTCATCAAAAGATACTCAGGCCAGGGGTCGTCATCAAAAGGTCAGTGTTATTCAATTCATGCGTAGTCGTCTTCGCGTCTGTCCGAACACGGTAATTCAAGGAGCATTCATTTTTTCTTTCTTCAGGAGTAGTGTTAGTAACTTAGTAGTGTTAGTCACTTAGTAGTGTTAGTAACTTAGTAGTGTTAGTAACTTAGTAGTGTTAGTAACTTAGTAGTGTTAGTAACTTAGTAGTGTTAGTAACTTAGTAGTGTTAGTAACTTAGTAGTGTTAGTAACTTAGTAGTGTTAGTAACTTAGTAGTGTTAGTAACTTAGTAGTGTTAGTAACTTAGTAGTGTTAGTAACTTAGTAGTGTTAGTAACTTAGTAGTGTTAGTAACTTAGTAGTGTTAGTAACTTAGTAGTGTTAGTAACTTAGTAGTGTTAGTAACTTAGTATGTAGTTTAGTAACTTAGTAGTGTTAGTAACTTAGTAGTGTTAGTAACTTAGTAGTGTTAGTAACTTAGTAGTGTTAGTAACTTAGTAGTGTTAGTAACTTAGTAGTGTTAGTAACTTAGTAGTGTTAGTAACTTAGTAGTGTTAGTAACTTAGTAGTGTTAGTAACTTAGTAGTGTTAGTAACTTAGTAGTGTTAGTAACTTAGTAGTGTTAGTAACTTAGTAGTGTTAGTAACTTAGTAGTGTTAGTAACTTAGTAGTGTTAGTAACTTAGTAGTGTTAGTAACTTAGTAGTGTTAGTAACTTAGTAGTGTTAGTAACTTAGTAGTGTTAGTAACTTAGTAGTGTTAGTAACTTAGTAGTGTTAGTAACTTAGTAGTGTTAGTAACTTAGTAGTGTTAGTAACTTAGTAGTGTTAGTAACTTAGTAGTGTTAGTAACTATAGTAGTAATAGTGTTAGTAACTTAGTAGTGTTAGTAACTTAGTAGTGTTAGAAACTTAGTAGTGTTAGTAACTTAGTAGTGTTAGTCACTTAGTAGTGTTAGTAACTAGTAGTGTTAGTAACTTAGTAGTGTTAGTAACTTAGTAGTGTTAGTAACTTAGTAGTGTTAGTAACTTAGTAGTGTTAGTAACTTAGTAGTGTTAGTAACTTAGTAGTGTTAGTAACTTAGTAGTGTTAGTAACTTAGTAGTGTTAGTAACTTAGTAGTGTTAGTAACTTAGTAGTGTTAGTAACTTAGTAGTGTTAGTAACTTAGTAGTGTTAGTAACTTAGTAGTGTTAGTAACTTAGTAGTGTTAGTAACTTAGTAGTGTTAGTAACTTAGTAGTGTTAGTAACTTAGTAGTGTTAGTAACTTAGTGTTAGTAACTTAGTAGTATTAGTAACTTAGTAGTATTAGTAACTTAGTAGTGTTAGTAACTTAGTAGTCAGAAAATATAAGTATAGAAGATTTTACACGATTAATTAAGACATGCCCGGACACTGCTGTGTGGTGATACAGTGTTCTTCTTATATTGGGTAGATATTTTACCATCAAATATTGTGATGTGATATTTAATTATTTAGGTGTCGCTGAAAGACTCAAGATCTGCGTCAGGACAGATCTTTGCCTGACAGACAAAATACCAACATCGTCATGATTAACAAGGTTATTTACACCAAGATGCACAACAACCATTGTGAAAAAATAGTGAAATTCCAAGCGCTTTCGCGACTTCTCACATTATCAAGGAACCAAGATGTTGATATTTATGTGCATATTATACACTGCGGATTGTTTTAATTCTTATTTTGGCAATTGCAGTATATAATAGTGTCTAAATGGATCAAGGCTTTAGTGATGCTTGTGTGGTAGATAGGCTGTAAACCTAGCAAGCTAAGTTGAAAATTATATCATTATTAAACATATTCTTCGTTATTTTTAAATTTACAATTAGTGGTTATTTTCACGTTTGCAGATTAAATATTCAGTAACTTATAAGTAAATGCAGAGTCATTTTCGTTCTTTCATTAGTTGGGAAACCTTGTATGTTAATCTTGTATGTTAATCTTGTATGTTAATCTTGTAATGAGAGAAACAATTTATTATAGAATTTTTGTTGGTTCCACAACCGACCTTGAACTGATGTGGAAACTTGGTCACGAGTGTTGCCTGTGACACAGTTGGTGGTCACGAGTGTTGCCCGTGACACAGTTGGTGGTCACGAGTGTTGCCTGTGACACAGTTGGTGGTCACGAGTGTTGCCCGTGACACAGTTGGTGGTCACGAGTGTTGCCTGTGACACAGTTGGTGGTCACGAGTGTTGTCCGTGACACAGTTGGTGGTCACGAGTGTTGCCTGTGACACAGTTGGTGGTCACGAGTGTTGCCTGTGACACAGTTGGTGGTCACGAGTGTTGCCTGTGACACAGTTGGTGGTCACGAGTGTTGCCCGTGACACAGTTGGTGGTCACGAGTGTTGCCTGTGACACAGTTGGTGGTCACGAGTGTTGCCTGTGACACAGTTGGTGGTCACGAGTGTTGCCTGTGACACAGTTGGTGGTCACGAGTGTTGCCTGTGACACAGTTGGTGGTCACGAGTGTTGCCTGTGACACAGTTGGTGGTCACGAGTGTTGCCTGTGACACAGTTGGTGGTCACGAGTGTTGCCTGTGACACAGTTGGTGGTCACGAGTGTTGCCTGTGACACAGTTGGTGGTCACGAGTGTTGCCTGTGACACAGTTGGTGGTCACGAGTGTTGCCTGTGACACAGTTGGTGGTCACGAGTGTTGCCTGTGACACAGTTGGTGCTCACGAGTGTTGCCTGTGACACAGTTGGTGGTCACGAGTGTTGCCTGTGACACAGTTGGTGGTCACGAGTGTTGCCTGTGACACAGTTGGTGGTCACGAGTGTTGCCTGTGACACAGTTGGTGGTCACGAGTGTTGCCTGTGACACAGTTGGTGCTCACGAGTGTTGCCTGTGACACAGTTGGTGGTCACGAGTGTTGCCTGTGACACAGTTGGTGCTCACGAGTGTTGCCTGTGACACAGTTGGTGGTCACGAGTGTTGCCTGTGACACAGTTGGTGGTCACGAGTGTTGCCTGTGACACAGTTGGTGGTCACGAGTGTTGCCCGCGACACAGTTGGTGGTCACGAGTGTTGTCCGTGACACAGTTGGTGGTCACGAGTGTTGCCTGTGACTCAGTTGGTGGTCACGAGTGTTGCCTGTGACACAGTTGGTGGTCACGAGTGTTGCCTGTGACACAGTTGGTGGTCACGAGTGTTGCCCGTGACACAGTTGGTGGTCACGAGTGTTGCCTGTGACACAGTTGGTGGTCACGAGTGTTGCCTGTGACACAGTTTGTGGTCACGAGTGTTGCCTGTGACACTGTTGGTGGTCACGAGTGTTGCCTGTGACACAGTTGGTGGTCACGAGTGCTGCCTGTGACACAGTTGGTGGTCACGAGTGTTGCCTGTGACACAGTTGGTGGTCACGAGTGTTGCCTGTGACACAGTTGGTGGTCACGAGTGTTGCCTGTGACACAGTTGGTGGTCACGAGTGTTGCCTGTGACACAGTTGGTGGTCACGAGTGTTGCCCGTGACACAGTTGGTGGTCACGAGTGTTGCCTGTGACTCAGTTGGTGGTCACCAGTGTTGCCTGTGACACAGTTGGTGGTCACGAGTGTTGCCTGTGACACAGTTGGTGGTCACGAGTGTTGCCCGTGACACAGTTGGTGGTCACGAGTGTTGCCCGTGACACAGTTGGTGGTCACGAGTGTTGCCTGTGACACAGTTGGAGGTCACGAGTGTTGCCTGTGACACAGTTGGTGGTCACGAGTGTTGCCTGTGACACAGTTGGTGGTCACGAGTGTTGCCCGTGACACAGTTGGTGGTCACGAGTGTTGCCTGTGACACAGTTGGTGGTCACGAGTGTTGCCTGTGACACAGTTGGTGGTCACGAGTGTTGCCTGTGACACAGTTGGTGGTCACGAGTGTTGCCTGTGACACAGTTGGTGGTCACGAGTGTTGCCTGTGACACAGTTGGTGGTCACGAGTGTTGCCTGTGACACAGTTGGTGGTCACGAGTGTTGCCCGTGACACAGTTGGTGGTCACGAGTGTTGCCTGTGACTCAGTTGGTGGTCACGAGTGTTGCCCGTGACACAGTTGGTGGTCACGAGTGTTGCCTGTGACACAGTTGGTGGTCACGAGTGTTGCCTGTGACACAGTTGGTGGTCACGAGTGTTGCCCGTGACACAGTTGGTGGTCACGAGTGTTGCCCGTGACACAGTTGGTGGTCACGAGTGTTGCCCGTGACACAGTTGGTGGTCACGAGTGTTGCCTGTGACACAGTTGGTGGTCACGAGTGTTGCCTGTGACACAGTTGGTGGTCACCAGTGTTGCCTGTGACACAGTTGGTGGTGCAGAGGTTCTGGTGCTAGCCATGGTGTTGATGATAGTGGTGACTTACGTTGGTAGTTGTGGTGACACTCATGGTGGTGTTATAGGAATTTCCTTTTGTATTGGTAGTGGTGTCCACTTTTCATTTTAAAGTGAGGCTACGTTAATGTTAATCTGTAGTGGTGAGTATGTTAATGTTAACGGTTGTGGTGAGTATGTTAATGTTAACGGTAGTGGTGAGTATGTTAATGTTAACGGTAGTGGTGAGTATGTTAATGTTAACGGTAGTGGTGAGTATGTTAATGTTAACGGTAGTGGTGAGTATGTTTATGTTAACGGTAGTGGTGAGTATGTTAATGTTAACGGTAGTGGTGAGTATGTTGTGGTGAGGTTTTAATGTTACTCTTCTTGGCGCATATGTTATTTCGTGAGGTATTGATCGTTGTGGCTTTTGTTTTTCCGTGTTGATGCTGTTCTTAAAGATAAAAAATGCCACTGTGTATAGTGGCCTTTTTTATTTTGTTTTGTTTGTGGTGGTAGCGATAGATAGACTTTACCAAGCTGTTGTTGGTGCTGATGTTTAGTGTTCCTGATGGTAGTGATGTTTAGTGTTCCTGATGGTAGTGATGTTTAGTGTTCCTGATGGTAGTGATGTTTAGTGTTCCTGATGGTAGTGATGTTTAGTGTTCCTGATGGTAGTGATGTTTAGTGTTCCAGATGGTAGTGATGTTTAGTGTTCCTGATGGTAGTGATGTTTAGTGTTCCTGATGGTAGTGATGTTTAGTGTCTCTGATGGTAGTGATGTTTAGTGTTCCTGATGGTAGTGATGTTTAGTGTTCCTGATGGTAGTGATGTTTAGTGTTCCTGATGGTAGTGATGTTTAGTGTTCCTGATGGTAGTGATGTTTAGTGTTCCTGATGGTAGTGATGTTTAGTGTTCCAGATGGTAGTGATGTTTAGTGTTCCTGATGGTAGTGATGTTTAGTGTTCCTGATGGTAGTGATGTTTAGTGTTCCAGATGGTAGTGATGTTTAGTGTTCCAGATGGTAGTGATGTTTAGTGTTCCAGAGGGTAGTGATGTTTAGTGTTCCAGAGGGTAGTGATGTTTAGTGTTCCTGATGCTGTTGTTGTTTAGTGTTCCTGATGCTGTTGATGTTTTTGTAGATTTCTTTTCTTTTAACGCTTTTGTTTTACCGTGTTATTATTGGTATAGGTGACATTATTGTTGATACAAGTTTGTGCTGCTCTGTGGTGGTGAAAGTTCCGCTGTCTGTGTCGCTGTTGATGGGAGCCATGATATGTAGCTTTTTCTTATGTTATTGCTTATTTTCTTCCAAATGATATTGTGGTTGTTGTTTCTGTTGAGATTGTTGTAGTTAATGTTGACGTTGTTGTCGTTGGCGTTGCTGTCGTCGTTGGCGTTGCTGTTGTCGTTGGCGTTGCTGTCGTCGTTGGCGTTGCTGTCGTCGTTGGCGTTGCTGTCGTCGTTGGCGTTGCTGTCGTCGTTGGCGTTGCTGTCGTCGTTGGCGTTGTTGTTGTTGTTGTTGTTGTCGTTGTTACTGTCGTTGCTAGATATAGATAATATATATATTAAACAAGATTACTAATTAATTTATTCTATTAAAATTTTACTTCAAAATGCACAACTTTCTTAAAAGCACTGATACTTTATATTTCTACCGCGTAATTACTAATGTTTGAGGAAATAAATCAATATTATTTGATAATTAAGACCACTTACTGCCTTGCACGCAACACACGCAGCCGTGGCCTTTGCAGAGTCCCGGTTTTGTGATGCCAGCACAGTCACTGGGATAAGTACAGTTACCATTGGCTCTAGTGCATTGTTTCGATGTCTTGCATGGCTTGGCGCAACACGTGCAGTTAGCTGTACAATTTCCAGGAACTGGACGTTCATTCGGATTGCAGGTTGTGTTGCAGTGACCTCCCTGGTACTTCTTGCACGAAGGGCTAGTTGGACATGCTGTCAGATAATCCACACAGTGATTATGTTTTAATGAACTTTATTAATGCATATTACAATTGTTTTTGTATTTTACACACACACACACACACACACACACACACACATATATAAATATATATATATATATATATATATATATATATATATATATATATATTATATATATATATATATATATATATATATATATATATATATATATATATATATATATATATATATATATATATATATATATATATATATATATATATATATATATATAATAGGTAGTAGGTTGGTAGACAGCAACCACCCAGGAGGTACTACGTCCTGCCAGGTGACTGTGAAACAGAAACCTGAAACTGTTTTACATGATGGTAGGATTGCTGGTGTCTTTTTCTGTCTCATAAACACGCTGGATAACAGGTATATCTAGCTACTTCTACTTACACTTTAGGTCACACTACACTGGCATACACATGCATATATATACATACACACATCTAGGTTTTTCTTCTTTTTCTTAATAGCTCTTGTTCCTTTTATTTTCTCTATTGTCCATGGGGAAGTGGAAAAGAATCTTTCCTCCGTAAGCCATGCGTGTCGTATGAGGCGACTAAGATGCCGGGAGCAATGGTAGTAACCCCTTCTCCTGTACAAATCTACTAAAAACGAGAAGAAGAAAAACTTTATAAAATTGGGTTGTCTGAATGTGCGTGGATGTAGTGGATGATAAGAAAGAGATGATTGCCGATGTTATGAATGAAAAGAAGTTGGATGTCCTGGCCCTAAGCGAAACAAAGCTGAAGGGGTAGGCGAGTTTCAGTGGGGAGAAATAAATGGGATTAAGTCAGGAGTATCTGAGAGAGTTAGAGCTAAGGAAGGGGTAGCAATAATGTTGAAGGATCAGTTATGGAAGGAAAAGAGGGAATATAAATGTGTAAATTCAAGGATTATGTGGATTAAAATAAGGGTCGGATGCGAAAAGTGGGTCATAATAAGCGTGTATGCACCTGGAGAAGAGAGGAGTGTAGAGGAGAGAGAGGATTTTGGGAGATGTTAAGCGAATGTATAGGAACTTTTGAACCAAATGAGAGAGTAATTGTGGTAGGGGACCTAAATGCTAAAGTGGGAGAAACATGCAGAGAGGGTGTAGTAGGTAAGTTTGGGGTGCCAGGTGTAAATGATAATGGGAGCCCTTTGATTGAACTTTGTATAGAAAGGGGTTTAGTTATAGGTAATACATATTTTAAGAAAAAAGGATAAATAAGTATACAAGATATGATGTAGGGCGTAATGACAGTAGTTTGTTGGACTATGTATTGATAGATAAAAGACTGTTGAGTAGACTTCAGGATGTACATGTTTATAGAGGGGCTACAGATATATCAGATCACTTTTTAGTTATAGCTACAGTGGGAGTAAAAGGTAGATGGGATACAAGGAAAATAGAATCAGTAAGTAAAAGAGAGGTGAAGGTTTATAAACTAAAAGAGGAGGCAGTTAGGGTAAGATATAAACAACTATTGGAGGATAGATGGGCTAGTGAGAGTGTAGGCAATGGGGTCGAAAATGTATGGGGTAGATTTAAAAATGTAGTGTTAGAGTGTTCAGCAGAAGTTTGTGGTTACAGGCGAGTGGGTGCGGAGGGAAGAGGAGCGATTGGTGGAATGATGATGTAAAGAGAGTAGTAAGGGAGAAAAAGTTAGCATATGAGAGGTTTTTACAAAGTAGAAGTGATGCAAGGAGGGAAGAGTATATGGAGAGAAAAGAGAGGTTAAAAGAGTGGTGAAGCAATGTAAAAAGAGAGCAGATGAGAGAGTGGGTGAGATGTTATCAGCAAATTTTGTTGAAAATAAGAAAAGTTTTGGAATGAGATTAATAAGTTGAGGAAGCCTAGAGAACAAATGGATTTGACAGTTAAAAATAGGAGAGGAGAGTTATTAAATGGAGAGTTAGAGGTATCGGGAAGATGGAGAGAATATTTTGAGGATTTGTTAAATGTTGATGAAGACAGGGAAGCTGTGATTTCGTGTGTAGGGCAAGGAGGAATAACATCTTGTAGGAGTGTGGAAGAGCCAGTTGTGGGTGTAGGGGAAGTTCGTGAGGCAGTGGGTAGAATGAAAGGGGTAAGGCAGCTGGGATTGATGGGATAAAGATAGAAATGTTAAAAGCAGGTGGGGATATAATTTTGGAGTGGTTGGTGTTATTATTTAATAAATGTATGGAAGAGGGTAAGGTACCTAGGGATTGGCAGAGAGCGTGTATTGTTCCTTTGTATAAAGGCAAAGGGGACAAAAGAGAGTGCAAAAATTATAGGGAATAAGTCTGTTGAGTGTACCTGGTAAAGTGTATGGTAGAGTTATTATTGAAAGAATTAAGAGTAAAACAGAAAGCAGGATAGCAGATGAACAAGGGGGCTTTAGGAAGGGTAGGGGTGTGTAGACCAAGTGTTTACAGTGAAACATATAGGTGAACAGTATTTGGATAGGGGTAAAGATGTTTTTGTGGCATTTATGGATTTGGAAAAGGCGTATGATAGGGTAGATAGGGGGCAATGTGGCAGATGTTGCAGGTGTATGGAATAGGAGGAAGGTTACTGAAAGCAGTGAAGAGTTTTTATGAGGATAGTGAGGCTCAGGTTAGAGTGTGTAGGAGGGAAGGGGACTATTTTCCAGTAAAAGTGGGCCTTAGACAAGGATGTGTGATGTCACCGTGGTTGTTCAATATATTTATAGATGGGGTTGTAAGAGAAGTGAATGCGAGGGTCTTGGCAAGAGGTGTTGGGCTAAAAGATAAAGAAGCAAATACAAAGTGGGAGTTGTCACAGTTGCTTTTTGCTGATGACACTGTGCTTTTGGGAGATTCTGAAGAGAAGCTGCAGAGGTTGGTGGATGAATTTGGTAGGGTGTGTAAAAGAAGAAAATTGAAAGTGAATATAGGAAAGAGTAAGGTGATGAGGATAACAAAAAGAATAGGTGACGAAAGATTGGATATCAGATTGGAGGGAGAGAGTATGGAGGAGGTGAATGTATTCAGATATTTGGGAGTGGACATGTCGGCGGATGGGTCTATGAAGGATGAGGTGAATCATAGAATTGATGAGGGGAAAAGGGTGAGTGGAGCACTTCGGAGTCTGTGGAGACAAAGAACCTTGTCCATGGAAGTAAAGAGGGGAATGTATGAGAGTATAGTTATACCAACGCTCTTATATGGGTGTGAAGCATGGGTGATGAATGTTGCAACGAGGAGAAGGCTGGAGGCAGTGGAGATGTCATGTCTGAGGTCAATGTGTGGTGTGAATATAATGCAGAGAATTCGGAGTTTGGAAATTAGGAGGAGGTGCGGGATTACCAAAACGATTGTCCAGAGAGCTGAGGAGGGGTTGTTGAGGTGGTTTGGACATGTAGAGAGAATGGAACGAGACAGAGTGACTTCGAGAGTGTATAAATCTGTAGTGGAGGGAAGGCGGGGTAGGGGTCGGCCTAGGAAAGGTTGGAGGGAGGGGGTAAAGGAAGTTTTGTGTGCGAGGGGCTTGGATTTCCAGCAAGCATGTGTGAGCGTGTTTGATAGGAGTGAATGGAGGCATATGGTTTTAATACTTGACGTGCTGTTGGAGTGTGAGCAAAGTAACATTTATGAAGGGATTCAGGAAACCGGCAGGCCGGACTTGAGTTCTGGAGATGGGAAGTACCGTGCCGGCACTCTGAAGGAGGGGTGTAAATGTTGCAGTTTTATAACTGTAGTGTAAAGCACCCTTCTGGCAAGACAGTGATGGAGTGAATGATGATGAAAGTTTTTCTTTTTCGGGCCACCCTGCCTTGGTGGGAATCGGCCGATGTGTTAATAAAAAAAAAAAAAAATATAATATATATATATATATATATATATATATATATATATATATATATATATATATATATATATATATATATATATATATATATATATGCAAGACAACCACTATGAAAAATAGAAGAATTCCAAGCGCTTTCGTGACTACTCACATTATCAAGGAACTATAAAAGGAAACGTGAAAAGAAGGCTTATAAAGGGCAGAATACACCTCACAGTCACATCACATATTTTGATATCACCTGTTTACTGTGATCTTTTGCATATATATATATATATATATATATATATATATATATATATATATATATATATATATATATATATATATATATTATTATTACATAATATGGTACAAAAGATTTAAGAGATACATTGTTGATATAAAGACAGCATATACAGTACACGAGGTGTGAGAGATACATGTCTAGTACATATTGTTACATGTTTGTCACTGATTATAATGCGAAAATCTCATCCAGCTCTTCCGAGCTGGGGCGCGTGCCCAGAATACAGCATGCATTACCCCTCTGAACAGCAGCGCTGAGTCGCTGGAACAGAAAACTAGCTGCCCTGGGATCCCTAGTTACCCTGTTGAGTCTTTTGCCCAGCTCCTTGAGGAACTTAGATGCACTCTTTCCCCATGAGCCAAGGGTCTCTGAGCCTATGGGAACAAACATATAATGATGGGCAAGTTCTCCATATTTTCTCGACTTCTGGGACTCCCTGAAGGTGGCAGCAGCCCCTCCTTCCTCCCTGGTGTATTGGAGATAGGTATCAGCCAAGGTAGATGCACATGTGTAGTCCCACACCACCCGTCTGTCCAGGCTTGAAGGGTGATACCATCTGGACGCTTTTGGCTGCCCCATATATATATATATATATATATATATATATATATATATATATATATATATATATATATATATATATATATATATATGTGGATATGGTCTGTATGTGTGATTTACCACGATTTCATAAATGCATCTATATTCATGAACTGTATAATGAAAGTAAGAGGGTTTGTAAAAATACCCTGACTTGTGTCATGTACTGATGGCAAAAAAGACCCTAACGCATAATAGTGGTCTGGTGGCTAAAGCTCTCGCTTCACACGGCGAGGGCCTGGGTTCGATTCCCAGCCAGGGCAGAAACATTGGGCGTGTTTCTTTACACCTGTTGTCTATGTTCCCCATCAGTAAAATGGGTACCTGGGTGTTAGTCAACTGGTGTGAGTCGCATCCTAGGACACTGACCTAATCTGCCCGAAATGCTCAGCATAACAAGGGACTTTCTATATAGTAGTATGTCACTGATGTCAGCTAGGCCTGTATACCTTGTACATGTACTTGTAGTAAATAAAGATATTATATTATTATAAATTACGGGTTTCCAGACCACACTCAAGATAGTGCGCTGACTCACCCACGTTGGTATTGATTTTTAATATAACTTTAAAAAGTTTAAATCTCCCTAGAAATATCTTATAAACTTATAAATAACTATTAATACGTTGTGATTAAAAAAAAAAATTATCTCTCTCTCTCTCTCTCTCCCTCTCTCTCTCTCAGCCAGAGACCCGGCTGGCAGAGTAGCGTATGTCTGACGGTTATGGTAACGGAGACTCGAGCTTCCACCAATGCCTCCGTTGAATGACCAAAATGGTTTCAGTGCTTCATATGCATATAATAGTGATCGATATGACATAAATAAATTATTCAGTAGGACTTTGAGAGACTTACGTTTTGGGATGCAACAGGAACCGCAGTCGGGGCCAGGACATAGTGTCTTGTTCAGTGTTCCATTAACACAGAACCTTTTGTTTGGAACACAGTGACCATTAGCGGCGGCACACAGCGAGGTATTGCAAGGGTAGTCGCGACAACACTGGCAACCGTTCGGACAATAAGCGTTAATCGCAGGCGGATATGTACAGCTGAGGTGTTGACAATGTCCCCCCTTCTTCAAACATGAGGGGGTAGTTTTGCATGCTGAGAAATAATGGTCAGACTCTTGGGTTATATGTGCTAAGCCTTGTGAATAGAAATTATTTAAAAAAAAAAATAAGTAATTTAGGTATAAAAATTGTCCGCTTCTTTGAGTGGAATGTTGATGCTTGCTAAATGATTATCTATAGATTTACAAGAGTGAAAAATTCATTCACGATTAATGTGGCACAAGTGTCTTAAGGTGGAAAAAAAGACGAATAAATTTGTTATCAAATTAAACAATCTGCAGTGACAATTTTTATGGACACTTTATCATTATCATGTTGAGTAAATATAATTTTGGACTCATAATATTGGGTTTATTGTTAATAATAATATGAGTATGAAACAACATATTATTATTTCTGAGGATTTTTTTTATATTTTATTTAAATCATTACAGATAAATATACATAGATCAATACATATATAACAATAGCACAGACATATATTGAAATACCATTATCAATACCTTAGTTCCAGTCCACAACATGACACAAGACATTATGTCTATTATACAAACCTACACACCTTGCTGCCATTTACATAGGTTAGACCCATTATAAGAAACATAAGAAAGGAGGAACACTGCAGCAGGCCTGTTGGCCCATACTAGGCAGGTCCTTCACTTATTGGCTCAACTAAGCCTAAACAAACAAACTAAAAGTATTATATCTTACCTCCCAAACCCCCAAAAAATCCTAACCAATCCAAAGCATCTTTACATTACCAGAAAATTACCATATATGTCTGTGGCATTAAGTACCACACATACTATCATTAAAACAGAAAACAGCATATGCTGAAAAGCTCAAAAAAGGACCTATCAATCATAGGAACCATCCCCCAGCCATACACCCATCCAAAAAACCCTCCTGCCCAACTTTATACATAATACCCTCACAAATACAACATCAATATAACTAAAAACCATATAATGAAGTGTTTTTGGAAAACCATACATGCTTCATCAGTGATTATAACACAAGGCTCTAAAAAACCCTCAAAACATAACCCTAACCATACATATAACATTGTGCATGGTGGTAGACGAGGATTAAACTGTTTTCTCCTTTCTGAGGACTGAACAGTTGTTTAAGTATCACAACCACCTACACCTGACCACGTCACTGTAGGTACAAGGTATCTGGCACAGTTGTTTAAGTATCACAACCACCTGCACCTGACCACGTCACTGTAGGTACAAGGTACCTGGCACAGTTGTTAAAGTATCACAACCACCTGCACCTGACCACGTCACTGTAGGTACAAGGTACCTGGCACAGTTGTTAAAGTATTACAACCACCTGTACCTGACCACGTCACTGTAGGTACAAGGTACCTGGCACAGTTGTTTAAGTATCACAGCCACCTGCACCTGACCACGTCACTGTAGGTACAAGGTACCTGGCACAGTTAAGTATCACAACCACCTACACCTGACCACGTCACTGTAGGTACAAGGTATCTGGCACAGTTGTTTAAGTATCACAACCACCTGCACCTGACCACGTCACTGTAGGTACAAGGTACCTGGCACAGTTGTTAAAGTATTACAACCACCTACACCTGACCACGTCACTGTAGGTACAAGGTACCTGGCACAGTTGTTAAAGTATTACAACCACCTACACCTGACCACGTCACTGTAGGTACAAGGTACCTGGCACAGTTGTTAAAGTATCACAACCACCTACACATGACCTCATCACTGTAGGTACAAAGTACCTGGCACAGTTGTTAAAGTATGACAACCACCTGCACATGACCTCATCACTGTAGGTACAAGGTACCTGGCACAGTTGTTAAAGTATGACAACCACCTGCACATGACCTCATCACTGTAGGTACAAGGTACCTGGCACAGTTGTTAAATTATGACAACCACCTGCACATGACCTCATCACTGTAGGTACAAGGTACCTGGCACAGTTGTTAAAGTATCACAACCACCTGCACGACCTCATCACTGTAGGTACAAGGTACCTGGCACAGTTGTTAAAGTATCACAACCACCTGCACCTGACCACGTCACTGTAGGTACAAGGTACCTGGCACAGTTGTTAAAGTATCACAACCACCTGCACATGACCTCATCACTGTAGGTACAAGGTACCTGACACAGTTGTTAAAGTATCACAGCCACCTGCACCTGACCACGTCACTGTATGTACAAGGTGCCTGGCACAGTTAAGTATCACAGCCAAACACCCGACCACGTCACTGTAGGTACAAGGTACCTGGCACAGTTAAAGTATCACAGCCACCTGCACCTGACCACGTCACTGTATGTACAAGGTACCTGACACTGTTAAGTATCACAGCCACCTGCACCAGACCACGTCACTGTAGGTACAAGGTTTCTGACACAGTTAAGTATCACAGCCACCTGCACCTGACCACGTCACTATAGGTACAAGGTACCTGGCACAGTTAAGTATTACAGTCACCTGCACCTGACCACGTCACTGTAGGTACAAGGTACCTAACACTGGTAAGTATCACAGCCACCTGCACCTGACCACGTCACTGTAGGTACAAGGTACCTGGCACAGTTAAGTATTACAGCCACCTGCACCTGACCACGTCACTGTAGGTACAAGGTACCTGACACTGTTAAGTATCACAGCCACCTGCACCTGACCACGTCACTGTAGGTACAAGGTACCTGGCACAGTTAAGTATCACAGCCACCTGCACCTGACCACGTCACTGTAGGTACAAGGTACCTGGCACAGTTAAGTATCACAGCCACCTACACCTGACCACGTCACTGTAGGTACAAGGTACCTGGCACAGTTAAGTATCACAGCCACCTGCACTCGTCGCATAATATCAGTAAGTCTACAAGCAACAAGTTATTAAAAAATAGGCTATTGAAATTATTAACGATACTGAACTGTAATGTGAGGAATTCTGTCTTAGATGAGAATAGGAAACGAAAAATAAAAATATTCAGTGGGAAAAGACAGAACGGACCTTCCTCAGCGCCTTCCTCAGCGCCTTCCTCAGCGCCTTTTATATACACAGTCGTAGTATTAACATTGATGACACGTACAGGAAATCGATATAATTGCAATAAATGAGATATACTTTAATGTAAGTTGTCGGGACATGCTTGCCGAATGACAAATAGATGAGTTTAAATTATTCCACATTGATAAAAACAAGAAATGGAGATAGAAATGGCACTTTGTTAGGAAAAAATGTATCAAAGAAGATATAGATACCACAATTCTTGTCGATATAATCAGTAACGACAAGGACTGTCAGTACGATATTTTCCAAAATATTTTACAAGCTGCAGAAACAACATACATACTATATTCCCTACAGAGAAATCGGGTAAAAAAAAATGTCCTTAAATAGATAAGCAGGAGAATAAACTATTAATAAAATAATAAGATATTAAAGATCAATACAAAAAGATAGCAATAACAGGAATAAGACATTAAAATCGAGAATTGTACTTGTACGTAGTGGTGATGGGAAATTGGCAGCAGCGAAGACCACCACGGACAGTAAGACCAACACTTGATGTGCCCACATGTTGACGCTAGGAGTCGTTCTGAGCGTTCTTGATGCTACTGCTCTTCTGAAGTCTCTGTACCGCAGGAACCTGTGTAGTGAGGTGAAGTTCTAGGTAGAGTTATAGGTGTATATATAGGGAGGGTTGAATGAGTCACATGAAATATTGGCAGGTGTAGTTGTCAACTGGGAGATATTCATCTTCTCTTTCTGACAGGCTGCTAACTTATAGCCAACCTCAATTTACATGTTACAATTTTACATGTGCTCAAAAAGTGAAAACCATATATCCAATAATAATAACAGTACTTATATAGATAATAAAATATAAGATGTGTACGCTATATTTCGATTTTACACTGAACAACTCTTCAGCAGTGAGGTCGAAATATTTTCTATTGAGAGGAATATTTTCTTTCGTTTTAATCGATATGAACTCTGGCGCCTTAATCACTAAGAAGGCGTCGTTTCAACTCGATGAGTGGCGAACCCAGGAACAAGTCTGAACGAACATATTTACACTTAACACATGTGATAACTTGAACAACGAAGGGAACACCAACAGCCACTTGAGATGGAATGGCACCTTAGTTATTAATGAGCCAAACGCTCGCAGAAGAAAATATCTTAAAGCTTTAATAATCTTTTATTTCAGACACAATTACACAATTAGCACTTCTCCTCCATAAACGTTAGTTTATCCTGCCGTCACATGACAAGAAATCAACTCACCTACTAGTGCTAGCATAGCCTGCTATTTTATACTGTTTATGTTCTTACTACCTTATTGCGCCCCCAGAATTGGGCCTCAATGTATATATTGTATATTTCCCTTTTCTATAATTTTATATTGCTGATATTATCGATAATAGCTAAATCGTTAATATCGTGCTTTATACTATTATTAGACTATTATTTGACTTATTTGACCTATTTGACTTAGCTATATTTATTAGGGGCTCTGGTAGCTAAAGCTCTCGCTTCACACGGCGAGGGCCTGGGTTCGATTCCCAGCCAGGGCAGAAACATTGGGCGTGTTTCTTTACACCTGTTGTCTATGTTCCCTATCAGTAAAATGGGTACCTGGGTGTTAGTCGACTGGTGTGAGTCGCATCCTAGGACACTGACCTAATCTGCCCGAAATGCTCAGCATAACAGGGGACTTTCTATATAGTAGTATGTCATTGATGTCAGCTAGGCCTGTATACCATGTACATGTACTTGTAGTAAATAAAGATATTATTATTATTATTATTATTATTAGGTAGGATGTAATATTTTAAATTGTGTTGGAGTGTGTCGTACCTGCCTTGGAGTTGGCTAACTACTGTTATACTGCCGGCGTCTAGTTGCTGGGAGGAGTCAATCGCTGAACACACCTGAGCTGGGTGGTTGTTTCTCTTCCCTCTCTCTCTCTGGCCTGCTGACCCTCGTCGAGTCAACACCTCACTCCTATTTCTACTTGTTTTCTCGACATTAGACTCTGTTGGGTAGAGTATGCATTCGATGGTGAGACGAATCATACTTCTCAGAACTCTGTGTAACTCAGTTCACAGAGAATAGACTAGACAGTGATTTTCGACGTTGTTCTGGGTTGTGTGTCACATTGACACTCTGATAAAACTCAGGTCTCAAGCTATAGCTCTGGACCTAATTCGATAAGGTATCTGTGCACCGCCACAGTCTGGGATTGTTTATGCTGAACCTAGCTTCAGTAGAAAGGGAGTTTTGTGACTGTTTTGGAGGATCTACTGCTGGTCCCCAGTTAGGGTCGATTTTCTATCTCCTTGTTCCTGACGCTGTGTTGCTGTTGCCTGTTTTATTGCTGTTCTGCGAATTGGTCATTTTACTGGACAATCAAGCTGTTCTGATTGTCAGTTTGTTAGAGCAGCTAGCTTAAGAGAAGTTCAGTCGTACACTGGTTGAGTCGAGTCTTAGAGTTACCGGGAGCACACTCATACACACATTTATTCTTATTTGTATATATTATTGTTATTACTGACATTGTACCTGATGGTACTTCTGAGTCATACATATATATATATATGTGCCCTCAGCAGAGACTTATTGTATATGAGAGCAGTGTAGGAGCTAACCTCCTAATTAACCTCTTAATTGATATCTTAATATCTTTATATTTGATTTACTTTGCTACCCTAGATTTTCTCACTTTGTTAATAAACCTTTTAAATATCTGTTTGGTTAGTACCCTATCAGTTGCAATCCTCTTAAGCTATATAATATGTCGGATAACTGAACCAGGATTCTGACTTTGTTGCAAAAGCCCAGTAACAGGCTGGATGCTAGAAGGGCTATCCTTTCTAGTGTTCACTGGAGATGTCTATTATTAATAGATATCGTGTCATTTTGTAACATACCTGTACCACACCATGTCCCCCTTATATACTTTGTCTTTTAATTGTTTGCATTGCCTTGATAAAGATTCTGGAAACGAAACATATATGCAGTGTCTCATTAGTTGTTCATATGTCCTTTAACCTATCTTAGTTCTGTATATGTGTGAAGGTTATTTTTATTCCTGAGGATTAGAACTTGTACCTTTCCTCACTGAACTTCATTAGTAATTTAATAGTATGGACTTATCTCCTGATCTGAAGATAAGAATTACATTAGCCATCTTCCACGTCTCCTTCATGAGACTCGTTTGATGCGATGTATTGAAAAGTCTGGTTAGCGGCTCACTAAACTCTTGCTTGCACTCCTATGCATTTGGTACTCAACTCAGATACTAATAGGAAGAAAAGAAGAAGTCTGGGTATAGATTATTACGTTACCGGGTACAGGAGCTAGAACCCTACTGATAAATTCTCCTTCAGGTGACCTACTCTCTTTTGAACCCAAAAATCTCAGGCGATAGATGTGCTTTGAATAAAAAAAATTCGATCCCAAGAACCTGGGTTTCTGGGGACCAGGAACTAGAGCTTTAGATGAGGGTCGCAACTCAAACGCACTCATAAGAACATAAGAACATAAGAAAGGAGGAACACTGCAGCAGGCCTGTTGGCCCATATTAGGCAAGTCCTTCACATTCCATCTCTAACAGAATATTTGTTCAACCCAATTTTCAATGCTACAAAAGACATAAGCTTTGATAATTCTATTTACTCATGTGCAATTCCCACTCAAATCCAACCCCTCTCACTCATGAATTTATCCAACCTAAATTTGAAACTACCCAAGGTCCTTGCTTCAATAACCCTACTAGGCAGACTGTTCCACTCATCAACTACCCTATTTCCAAACCAATACTTTCCTATATCCTTTCTAAATCTAAACTTATCAATTTGAATCCATTATTGCGGGTTCTCTCTTGGAAGATATCCTCAAGATCTTATTTATATCCCCTTTGTTAATACCCACTTGTATACCTCGATCATGTCTCCCTCATTCTTCGTCTTACAAGTGAATGTAATTTTAGGGTCTTCAATTTTCTTCATACGGAAGATTTCTAATGCTATGTATTAATTTAGTCATTCTACGCTGAATGTTTTCTAACAAATTAATATCCATTCTGTAATATGGAGACCAGAACTGAGCTGCATAATCTAGGTGAGGCCTTACTAACGATGTAAGAACATAAGAACATAAGAAAGGAGGAACACTGCAGCAGGCCTGTTGGCCCATACTAGGCAGGTCCTTCACATTCCATCCCACTAACAGAATATTTGTTCAACCCAATCTTCAATGATACCCAAGAAATAAGCTTTGATAATTCTATTTACTCATGTGCAGTCCCACTCAAATCCAACCCCTCTCACTCATGAATTTATCCAACCTAAATTTGAAACTGCCCAACGGGCCTAAGACTGATCCCTGTGGAACGCCACTTGTTACAGATGCCCACTCAGATTTAACCCCATTTATGCACACTCTCTGCTTCCTATTGGTGAGCCATGACTCTATCCATGACAGCACCTTTACCCCAATGCCATGAGCTGCCACTTTCTTTAACAGTCTCTGGTGCGGTACTCTATCAAAAGCCTTACTAAAATCTAAATAAACAATATCGAATTCTTTATCATGATCAACAGCCTCAAAAGCATTACTAAAGAAGGTTAATAAATTAGATAAGCAGGAACGGCCCTCATGAATCCATGCTGAGTATCATTAATCAAATTATGGTTATCTAGATGGCTTCTAATAATATCAGCTATAAGTGACTCTAGTAATTTGCCTACAATTGAGGTCAGGCTTATTGGGCGGTAATTTGATGGTAGTGACTTGTCCCCTGCTTTAAAAATAGGAATTACATTAGCCATCTTCCACATATCAGACACTACACCTGTTTGAAGAGATAAATTAAAAATGTTAGATATTGGTTCACAGAGTTCCACCTTGCATTCCTTAAGGACCCTTGCAAAAAACTCATCAGGACCCACCAATTTATTTTGTTTTAGACGGTCTACTTGTTTCATAACCATTTCACTAGTGACTGTGATATTACATAATTTATCTTCTTCAGGGACACTAAAAAATTAATTACTGGGATATTATTAATGTCTTCCTGTGTGAAAACCGAGAGAAAATAATTATTAAAAATAGAGCACATATCATTCTCCTTGTCAGTAAGATGCCCAGAGTTATTTTTAAGTGGACCTATCTTATCCCTAACTTTTGTTCTATAAACCTGGAAAAAACTTTTGGGTTAGTTTTTGAACCCCTAGCAACTTTAATTTCAAGTCCCATTTAGCTTTTCTTATACCCTTTTAACGTCCCTCTTAATGTCAGTATACTGATTTATAAGATGACCCTCACCTCTATTTATGTGTTTAAACTATAAAGTTGTGCAGTGGAGGTATAGTATGCACTAGCCAAGGAATAGCCATTATGTTAGCTGACTCTCTAAATATACTGAATATTTTTGAGATTCCCCCAGCCTTGCTAGGTAGGGCAAAGAATTTTTGTTTGGCTAATAAAATAATGGCCTAATAGCTACTGCCCTCGTTACATTATCATATCAACAATGTGGTGTCTCATTCACCTGCTGACTCTAGCTTCACGTTAAAAAAAAAAAAAAAAAAGTGTGATGTTACTTTTTCATCCACTGAAGATGACATTATCAGCCCCTTATCCATAGATTATACAAAATAAAAGTTGCCTAGACAATACAGATATGTACAAAAAGAGTTATATATAGTAGAAATCCCTTGGAAAAATAAACACATAAGCAGTATAATGTGATCCTTTATTGAACGTTCACGCAGTGGCTTTATCGAGTCACAAACAGATCTGTTTGTGACTGATAAAGCCACTGCGTGGCGAAACGTGTCAATAAGGATCACATTATACTGCTTATGTGTTTATTTTTCCATTGTGTCGGTATTTTATACCATTTATTTCCAGAAATCCCTTATCTCACAATACTGCTGGAAGCCTAAACCATAGTTGCGACCTCTCTCTCCACATGTCCAGGATAGCCTTCCGTATCATTCAATTACAATATTCATTTATTTTCCTTGGTTATTACTTCCTCAAATGCATTCATATCATATTCAGTACAGTTTAAGCTTGTTTGATATAGGTGCAGTGATTTCCTATATGTTTGGTACAATTTAGTAATAAGATGTGGTTTATATTGAACTACTGTTCACATATTGACAGCTTGATAAGGTGTAAGCTGTCTGTGGCCCTATTTACTCCAACAAGAAGAAAGCCACTGATGGTGCCTTCTATATGCATGTCAGTGATAAACCTAACTACATCCAAACTCTGGTCAACAGGCCCATATTAGCCATCTCCACACTTCAGATGATTCAGGCAATGAAAAACAGAATAAAAGGTAGAATAAGCTGCATTATATTTCCCATGGTAAGTTTTATATTTGTTAAGCAAATCTGGAGGTGTCTGGAAAGTAACCCTATTCTTCTCAAATATTCTTTACATCATCTAACATTATTTTAGATGAGACGCTGATTTTCAGGAAAGTAACTTGTGCTCTAATTGATGGTTTACTGCATTTCAAAAGAGGCTCTAAAATTTCATAAACATTGGAATGTGCTTGAATTTAAGTACAGTGGTCCTCGGTTTTCGTGCATCTCCAAACTCGAACATTTATGTAAGTGTATTTTCGTAAGTGCTGTTGCAAGTGTATTTTTGGGGGTCTGAAATAGACTAACCTACGTGACATTATTTCTTAAGGAAGTAAATTCGTTCGGTAATGGCACTTGAGCAGCATTCTGGAACGAATTTTCGGCGAAAACCGAGGGACCACTGTATATATAAATTAATGATAATTAGCTCTGAATACATGCCTAGCAGTCTAACGATTATCATGAATCAATAACCTAAACGCACAGAATTAAAAGTGTTTCTTTATTAATTGTTGCAAATCTCTTCAGCCTCACACTGTTATAGGGCCCAAAAAGAACAGATATGTGAACAAGATCAAGAAGTAATTATCAATCCCAGGTTTTACTCTCTCCCTACAACACTCCTGCAACTAGCAACACACGGCACTAGATGCGCCATCAATTACCTGTTGGTGTGACTTGTGGTGGGGCCGAGGCAGCAACAACCTCTTCCCATGGGCCTTCTAGGCCTCTGCAGGGCTTACATTGGCTAATATCACAAGGCTTCTGGGACTGGCTCAGGCTAACTTTCTCTGTTGCACTCAGGGCTTGTATTTAATTCTCTTGGCTATTATATTTTTTTACACTAGGACTTACTTTTTTTTTTTTTACAAGTAATAGCTATATATACATAATGAATTTATATTACATAGATACAAGATTAGAAGAGATTATGCAATATTATAGTTAATATAGTATACTAGTTTTGTTAACGTTAATCAATATCAAGGGAAACTGTACAATCTACATACTGTACATTTAATAATTATATTCTATACATCACTAACAAAAAATGGCACAATAATCACACATGTTGCTGGGAAATGACTTTTCAATAACTATAATTATTCTGTTGCTTTTGCACATTGTATAAATACAAGTTTCTTTACAACAAGCTTTTTGTGCATGTACATAAACACTAGGCAAAAATGGGTGTATCAAAGCTTTGCTTATTTCTTCCTACAAAAGGCTTTGAAGAAAATCAGAGAAAAGAAGTAGAGCCACCCCCATAACTAGCATGACCCACGTTGGGATCGTCTGCGGGGAGAGCAATAAACAACCAAACGTAAGAAAACGATCCAAAATGCCTCAGCATGCATCATGTCTTTAAGATGGCCTTAATTTAAGTTACAATAATTATAAATATATAAAAATGCTTACATTTATTTTAGACAGTCTTATAAACAGAAGTGCTATAGCCCTCCACTGTGGCTAATTAACAAAAAAAAAAAAAAAAAAAGGATAATACACTTAACTAAATCTTTGTGGACAATTTCTAAGGCAAACTATTGTAGCAAAGTTTTCTGGTATCTGACATACTGCATCTTAAAGTGGGGACAATCATTGCAACACTATTAGATCTCATCTTTAATTGATCCACAAAACTGATTTTGTATTTATATTCTGCATCTATAAGACATGACACTTGCAGGTATGTGGCAGTCATGCTGAGGCAAGTGGGTAAAACAAAAGAAGTCAAGTCCCCTTATTGTTACATTCAAGATAAAGAAAAAGCCTGAAAGAACTAAGGCTGAAAAACCTATCAGTGCTTAATATATTTAAAATTCATGCAAAAGATTCATTTAAAGAAGATATAGAAACTTATTTCTGATAATAAGACAGCAAACAATAAGAAGACTTCCTATTATACATAATATACATAGCAAAAGAACTTATTTAATAATATTCAAATTAATGAAATTGCTAAAATACAGTACAAGTAAAAATTTAAGTGCAGAATGTCAGCTCTAAGTAAGAAATATGAAATTAAATAAAAATTAAATTATATAAAACTAATAAAGAAAAATCATGAGTTTTTACAAATTACTTAAATTAGATATAGAAAACAATATACTGAACAAGCTCAAATATAGACTAAACACTGAGGTAAACATACCATCCCGTTTTGTACAGCCAGTTGCTGAAAATCTTCATTCACTATGCTAAGTTTGTTTTGTAGTTTATCTCGCTCTTTCCTCACTAAAGCCAACTCTTCCTGAAGATTTTCCAATTTGTTGGACAACAGTGATCCATCCTGAAACATGTATAAAAGTATCAATTTAGTGTGTGTGTGCACTGTCAATATTGAAAAAGTAAAATTCACAAACAAGTTTCTGTAAGAATGAACAATGAGATAATATAATGACAGGAGATAGTATAATGAACTAAGAGATGATATAATAACAAGACAGACTGTTAATGAAAATGATGAAATATTCATGTAGCATGGATGAATAACAACAATGTTTATGTAGCATGGATGAATGGCAATAATGTTCATGTAGCATGGATGAATGACAATAATGTTCATGTAGCATGCATGAATGACAACAATGTTCATGTAGCATGCATGAATGACAACAATGTTCATGGGACATGGATGAATGACAACAATGTTCATGTAGCATGGATGAATGACAACAATGTTCATGTAGTATGGATAAATGACAATAACTGTGTATTAAAATGTGATGCTATTTGGACCCTTCGAGAAATTTTGAGTGAGAGGATGATGCAGAACAGCCGGGGGAGTAACGCGGCAGGAGACGCCATATTGAATTTAATGTGTGAACACTGGACTGAATTGTGCAATGTAATCAGGCGTTCTCGAAAGTCAATTGGTGTATATTGGCCTCAATCCATAATTTAGAAATTGCTGACACATTCCTGCTGAAGAATTGGGATAAATAGTGTGGAAAACCCTTACAATTCGGCAGCAAAGATGGAAAAATAGAGGACTCTAATCATAAATCCTAGCTGTAGAGGTAGCATTAGGGTGTATTTCAAAAAAGTAATTATGATCCAGTAATTAAATGGTAAGTGGTAATACAAATATTCTTTCTAATAACACTATTGTAATTTATGTCCAATAATTATATTCTGTGTACCCAGCAAGACTAATCATATACAGTCTACATTATTTTATAATTTACCATTATTGGTATTAATGTTTAATATGTAATTAGTAATTTAATGTCAGGTCTAGCTTTTTGTGTGTGGTGATGCAGTGGGCATCGAGGGAGTTACAGTCCTGTGACCTACTGTGACTTAAGACTCACTTATCTCACCCAAATTACTTGCCTGTAACAATTCAGGTAATATCCTGTAAATCTCATGCAGGTAATTTACTCACATAATAATAATAATAATAATAATAATAATAATAATAATAATAATAATAATAATAATAATAATAATAATAATAATAATAATAATAATAATAATAATAATAATAATAATAATAATAATAATAATAATTATTCATAGTTCATGTTGCATGGAAGAATGACAACAATGAAAATAAAGAGAGGCAAAAACAAATGACAAAGCAAAAGGAAGGGAGATGAGCAGGAACATTAACCCCTTTCACTGTTCAGACCCTTGATCTAAAACTTGTCCACACTGTCCAAGAATTTTAAAAAAAAAAAAAAAATATTTTTCCTTATGAAATAGTAGAGAATCTTTTTCTGAAGGTAATAAAACAAAAAACAAAAAATTTAATGGAAAATTTTCAAAATTATGCTTTTGTGAATTTTGCTGTCAGCAATACTGAGGCATCAGCGATTTTGCCCATTTTGAGTCCTATTTTTGGGCAATTACATTGTTCCAGTCAACCAAATTCTTAGCTATTTCGCTAGTATGTCATGCATTTTATCAAATGACCACAAGAAATTGCCCAATCACCTATTTCAATTACTCAATAAAGTGATCAGCAATAGGTAATTTGGCCAATTCCACACAAATTTCAAAATATTCCAGTTTCAAAACAGGGTCCAGAATAAACAATGCAGGCACTAAAATAACATTTCCTCTGTTCATTAGATACGTTCCCTGGCTTTACATGCGAATTCCATTTTTATTTTTTATTCACAAAAAATAGATTTACTGTTATGAAATATTGTAACAATTGTATAAATAATATCAGTGCAATTGTGAATGTATATTAGACCCACCAGTTGGATGTATATTGGACAAGTGATATGATATGTTTACTCTTGAATATTGGCAAACATCGAACATTTCCGCTACTTTGAGCTCAATTTCAAGTTATTTTCAGTCCTGAAACCAAACAAAATCATCTCAATTTCTGTTCTGGAGATGGGAAGTACAGTGCCGGCACTCTGAAGGAGGGGTGTTAATGTTGCAGTTTTATAACTGTAGTGTAAAGCACCCCTCTGGCAAGAAAGTGATGGAGTGAATGATGATGAAAGTTTTTCTTTTTCGGGCCACCCTGCCTTGGTGGGAATCGGCCGATGTGTTAATAAAAAAAAAAAAAATCTTCCATTCTATCAAATGAGACCAAGAAATCAAGAATACAACCATAAAAACCATACAAAAATACACCATAAACTTGCTGTTTTAAACCAAAAACATTGTGCACTGCGTGCTGCAGGATTTTTTTTATATGGAGCATACTTACCACGTAGACCCATTCTCTCATATCTAGATCCAAATTTACCAGTCACAGTTTATCAGAGTAAACTGAACTCATGGCATAGTACAGTGGACCCCCAAGTTTCGGCCATAATTCATTCCAGAAGGCTGTTCAAGTGCCATTACCGAATGAATTTGTTCCCATAAGGAATAATGTAAAGTAGGTTAGTCTGTTTCAGACCCCCAAAAATACACTTACAAAAGCACTTACAATATTACACTTATATAATTGCTCGAGTTTTGAGGTGGTCGAAACTCGAGGGTCCACTGTACTATGGCAAGGTCAATGAAGTGGATAAAAGGTACTGTACTCTAAATACATGCGAAGGAAGAGTACAAGCTCATAAATAAAGAATACTTAAATAATGTTTCTTTAACCCTTCGACTGTCGCAACCCCTAATCCTGAGTGCTCTCCTGTTGTCGCAAAATTTAAAAAAAAAAAAAAATTATTTTTTCTTATGAAATGATAAGAGAATCTTTTCCCGATGGTAATGACACCAAAAGTTTGAAATTTGAAGGAAAACTTACAGAATTACGCTCTCGCGAAGTTATTGATCTCATTGATATACAGTGGACCCTCGGTTAACGAAAAAACTTCATCCCAGAAGCCTGCTCAAGTGCCATTACCGAACGAATTTACGTCCTTAAGAAATAATGTCACGTAGGTTAGTCTATTTCAGACCCCCAAAAATACACTTCCACATGCACTTACAATATTATACTTACATAATTGTACGATTTCTGGGGTATTCGTTAACCGAGGGTCCACTGTATACGCATTGGCAATTTTGCCGACTTTGAGCCTTATTTTCGGCCAATTCCATTGTTCCAGTTGACCAAACTCATAGCTATTTCTTTAGAACTCCATTTGTTCTATCGATTGAGTGCAAGAAACCACCAATTTACCAATTTCAACTACCCAATAAAGTGGTCAGAAATTGGCAATTTGGCCAATTTCATGCAAAATAAAAAAGTTGTCAATTTCAAAATAGGGTCCAGAATAAACAATGTAGACATTCCTGGCACTAAAATAAGATGTTATCTGTTCATTAGTCACGTCTTTAGGCCCCTCTTGTATTACTCTTGCTTTCTATTTTGATTTTTTATTCACACAAAAAAATAGAAGATTTACTGTTATGCAGACTATTGCATTACTGTAAAAATGGTATAAATAATATCAGTGCACTTGTGAAAGAATATTAGACTCACCAATTGATGTGTATTGGACGCGTGGCGTGATTTGTTTACTCTTGAACATTTGCAAAAATCAAACATTTCCCCTACTTTGAGCTCAATTTCAAGGTTGTTTTTATCATGAAACTAATCAAAATCATCTATATTTCTGTAGTATGTTTTCCATTCTATCAAATGAGACCATAAAAAAGAGAATACAACCATAAATACTATACGAAAATACACCTCAAAGACGGCGTTTTAATCCAAAAAAGTCTTTTTTTTCTCTCTCTTTATGCACTGTGTGCTGCAGGATTTTTTTTATACAGCGCACACTGACCACACAGACCCATTCTCTCATATGTGGGCCTATCAGCTTTCTCCCGCTTTATTTGAAGCCGCTAGAATTTGTGAGTATATATACGTCTGAAACAGTGGCTCGTAAGACGTATATATACGACCAAAACAGTCAATGGGTTAAACAAACCACTGATGAATTAAATTCTTCATTAGTTAATAAACGGTAGTGAGGACATAGACAAGAGTTAATGAGGAGAAAAATATATTAATAGAATATTTACCTTTAAAACAGGAGTTATTAATCCATCCATCAAATCTTGACGAGTATCATTCAAACTGTCATTTGTTTTTCTCTTTTCAGTGTCTAGTGTATTCTGAAGGATGCGTTCTCTCTCTTGCAAAGATGCACATTCTTTCTGAGTCTGTGACAGCTCTTCTTTTAATTTTTTCAGAGTATTTTTAAGTTCACTAAGTTCCACTTCTTTGGTTACAAATGAATGACCGATTTCCGGTATATCTGTGACATAAGTCTGACTTCCAGAGTTGTCTGGTATACAGCAAATATGTGTCTTTGAGGTAGATGTAGAATTTTCATCTATAATTGTACTGGCAGTTCTCTCCTCAGCAGATCCTCCACCTACTTCTACAGTGGTATCACGTTCACCAAGTGTATCCTCGTTTGAAACTTCATTACTACCACTGGGGATACAAGGTGGAGGAGGAAGAATAAGAGGTGTTGTTGGAGAGGCCTGGTTGAATTGTAACCGCTCCTCAAGCCCAACTATCCGTCTCTTTAGAGATTCAGCTTCCTGTACACTAAGGCTTGCTAATTCTTCAGCCTCACTTAGTTTCTCTGCAAATTACAAAAATATTCATATTTCATATAATCTAAGAATAACGATAACCACACATGCTTGAATGCAAAAAAAAAAAAAAAAAAATTACCAATTATTAAAAAAATTCAAATGCAATTCCCTATTTTGTCATTTTTGCTCCTAATAAACATGGCTCTCTATAAGCATTATTGGTCTTATCAAGCAATTTCATGAAAACTTTAGGACAATAGTGTAAAGCTTCACAAGCAAACAAGAAAAACACTGTTTACCTCTAAGTAACCGAGTTTCTTCCTGGGCAGCCTGAACCTTCTGCTGCTCATCCCTTAGTCTGACCGTGAGGTTTGACAGTTGTGTCTGCACCTCTTTAGATGAATCTTCAAGACGGCTTACTTGACTCTGTAGCGATCCCACCGTCTTCACCTTTTCAGTCATTAAGGCTTCACTAGCCTGTAAAATGGGGGAAAAAAAAAAACCAGACTAAGACAAGCATCCAACAAACTTTTATTTCCATACGAGACAGAACATATTTTACAAGATTAGTTGACATTTGATAATATCCATGGAATGCCCTTGTTTATACACAGCATACATATTGGTCTTCCAACACTGAATTTCCGCAGAATTCTAACTGAATTCTTAATTTTTCCTCGTTTCTCTTTTTTTTTTTTTTTTTTTTTTTTTGCAAATCACATTTACGTACTTAATTAATACTTCGACTTATGATGGTTCGACTTACAATATTTTGACTTTACGATGGTGCAAAAGCAATTACTTTGGCGATGAAACTTGAGATAATTACCCAGCATGAAGGCAGCAAGTCTAACTTTTTTCTTTTTTTTTCAACAAGTCGACCGTCTCCCACTGAGGCAGGGTGACCCAAAAAGAAAGAAAATCCCCAAAAAGAAAATACTTTCATCATCATTCAACACTTTCACCACACTCATACATAATCACTGTCTTTGCAGAGGCGCTCAGATACGACAGCTGAGAATAAGTCCCTCCCAGCTGTCACTATCCCAGACTCCTCCTTTAAAGTGCAGGCATTGTACTTCCCATTTCCAGGACTCAAGTCCAACTAAATCAATTATCTGGTTTCCCTGAATCCCTTCTCAAAATGTTACCCTGCTCAAACTCCAACAGCTCATCAGGTCCCAAAAACCATTCGTCTCCATTCACTCCTATCTAACACACTCACACATGCTAGTTGGAAGTCCAAGCCCCTCACCCACAAAGCCTCCTTTACCCCCTCCCTCCAACCTTTTCGATGACGACCCCTACCCCGCCTTCCTTCCCCTACAGACTTATACGCTCTCCAAGTCATTCTACTTTGATCCATTCTCTCTAAATGACGAAACCACCTCAACAACCCCTCTTCAGCCCTCTGACAAATACTTTTAGTAACTCCACACCTTCTCCTAATTTCCACACTCCGAATTTTCTGCATAATATTTACACCACACATTGCCCTTAGACAGGACATCTCCACTGCCTCCAGCTGCCTCCTCACTGCAGCATTTGCAACCCATGCTTCACACCCATATAATAGTGTTGGTACTACTAAACTTTCGCACATTCCCTTCTTTGCCTCCCTGGATAACGTTTTTTGTCTCCACAGATACCTCAACGCAACACTCGCCTTTTTTCCTTCATCAATTCTATGGTTAACCTCATCCTTCATAAATCCATCTGCTGACAAATCAACTCCCAAATATCTGAAAACATTTACTTCTTCCATAATCCCTCTCTCCAATGTGATATCCATGCCGGGTCACCATTTGGAGAAGACCCGGGCCGGATGTACCGGTGAACATACAACAACAACAATGTGATATCCAATTTTTCTTTATTTAAATCGTTTGATACCCTCATCCCCTTACTCTTATCTATGTTCACTTTCAACTTTCTATCTTTACACACCCTCCCACTCATCCACTAACCTTTGCAATTTTTCTTTAGAATCTCCCATAAGCACAGTATCATCAGCAAAAAGTAACTGTGTCAACTTCCATTTTGAATTTAATTCCCCATAATTTAATCCCACCCCTCTCCCCAACACCCTAGCATTTACTTCTTTTACAACCCCATCTATAAATATATTAAACAACCATGGTGACATTACACATCCCTGTCTAAGACCTACTTTTACCGGGAAGTAATCTCCCTCTCTCCTACACACCCTAACCTGAGCCTCACTATCCTCATAAAAACTCTTTACAGCCTTCAGTAACTTACTACCTATTCCATACACTTGCAACATTTGCCACATTGCTACCCTATCCACTCTATCATATGCCTTTTCTAAATCCATAAATGCAATGAAAACTTCTCTACCTTTATCTAAATACTGTTCACATATATGTTTCACTCTAAACACTTGATCTACACATCCCCTACCCACTCTAAAGCCTCCTTGCTCATCTGCAATCCTACTCTCTGTCTTTCCTTAATTCTTTCAATAATAACCCTGCCATACACTTTACCTGGTATACTCAGTAAATTTATTCCCTTATAATTCTTACAATCTCTTTTATCCCCCATCCCTTTATATAAAGGAACTATACATGCTCTCTGCCAATCCCTAGGTACCTTCTCCTCTTTCATACATTTATTAAACAAAAATACCAACCACTCCAACACTATATCCCCCCTGCTTTTAACATTTCTGTCATGATCCCGTCAGTTCCAGCTGCTTTACCCCCTTTCATTCTACGTAATGCCTCACGCACCTCCCCCACACTCACATCCTGCTCTTCTTCACTCCTAAACATGTTGTACCTCCCTGGCCTGTGCATGAAATTACCGCCTCCCTTTTTTAATCGACATTTAAAAGTTTCTCAAAATATTCCCGCCATCTACCCAATACCTCCAGCTCCCTATCTACTAACTCCCCTACTCTGTTTTTAACTGACAAATCCATTCGTTCCCTAGGCTTTCTTACCTTGCTTATCTCACTCCAAAATTTTTTCTTGTTTTCAGCAAAATTTCTTGACAGAGCCTCTCCCACTCTTTCATCTGCTCTCCTTTTGCACTCTCTCACCACTCTCTTCACCTTTCTTTTACTCTCCATATACTACGCTCTTCTATTAACACTTCTGTTTTGTAAAAACCTCTCATAAGGTACCTTTTTCTCTTTTATCACACCCTTTACTTCTTCATTCCATCACTCACTCCTCTTTCCTCCTGCACCCACCCTCCTATAGCCACAAACTTCTGCCCCACATTCTAATACTGCATTTTTAAAACTATCCCAACTCTCTTCAACCCCCCCACTACTCATACTTGCACTAGCCCACCTTTCTGCCAATAGTTGCTTATATCTCACCCTAACTTCCTCCTCCCTTAGTTTATACACTTTTACCTCTCTCTTACTTGCTGTTGCCATTTTCTTTTTGTCCCATCTACCTTTTACTCTAACTGTAGCTACAACTAAATAATGATCCGATATATCCGTTGCCCCTCTATAAACATGTACATCCTGAAGCCTACCCATCAACCTTTTATCCACCAATACATAATCTAACAAACTACTTTCATTACATGCTATATCATACCTTGTATACTTATTTATCTTCTTTTTCATAAAATATGTATTACTTATTACCAAACGTCTTTCTACACATAGCTCTATTAACGGTTCCCCATTTACATTTACCCCTGGCACCCCAAATTTACCTACTACTCCCTCCACAATATATTTACCCACTTTAGCATTAAGATCCCCAACCACAAGTACTCTCTCATTTGGTTCAAAACTCCCCATGCACTCACTCAACATTTCCCAAAATCTCTCTCTCTCTCTCCTCTACACTTCTCTCTTCTCCAGGTTCATAAACACTTACTATAACCCACTTTTCACATCCAACCTTTATTTTACTCCACATAATCCTTGAATTTAAACATTTATACTCCCTCTTTACCTGCCATAGCTGATTATTCAACATTATTGCCACTCCTTCTTTAGCTCTAACTCTATTTGAAACTCCTGACCTAATCCCATTTATTTCTCCCCACTAAACTCTCCTACCCCCTTCATCTTTGTCTCACTTAAAGCCAGGACATCCAGCTTCTTTTCATTCATAACATCTACAATCATCTCTTTCTTATCATTCGCACAACATCCACGCACATTCAGACATCCCACTTTTGACGGGTTTTTTCTTTTTCTTTTTAGTAAATATATACAGGAAAAGGGGTTACTAGCCCATTGTTCCCGGCAATTTAGTTGACTTTTACAACACGTATGGCTTACGGAGGAAAGATTCTTATTCCACTTCCCAATGGATATGAAAGGAAAAGAAATAAGAACAAGAACTATTAAGATAAAATCAAAGAAAACTCATCTGAGTGTGTATACATAAATGTGTATATGTATGTGTAGTGTGACCCAAGTGTAAGTAGAAGTAGGAAGACGTACTTGAAATCTTGCATGTTTATGAGACAAAAAAGACACCAGCAATCCTACCATCATGTAAAACAAATACAGGCTTTTGTTTTACACTCATTGGCAGGACGGTAGTACTTCCCTCGGTGGTTGCTGTTTACCAACCTACTACCTACTGTAACTTATATTCATTTATTTACTTTTCAATACTGTTATTTAGTTAGTTAAAGTAAATATTTGTTTATTTACTTATTCAGTGGCAGTAGCTACTTATTTCCTTATTTATTTAGCATATCACATTCATATTCGACTTACGATAGGTTTGTCATAATGTAATCCCATCTTAAGTTGAGGTGCACTTGTATAATATACGTACTACAAATTTTTTACAATGGTCTTGATGCTACAACAAATTATTGGCACATAAACAGGACATTAGTAAATTTAAATTATGATAACCCAATGAAGTTAAACACTGACTTAATACACTTGTTTATGAGTGTCTAAACCTCACTGCATTCAAGTAGGCCTAGTAAGGCAACACGAACCTTCTCGACTCGACATGTTTCTAGATCAAAAAGTAATAACATCTACAAAGGTAACAAAAACTTATTACTTTTGATGAGTTAATAATTAAAAATAATAACTTATTTGTTTTTTGGAGGTGTCAAGATTACAACACAATTTGTCTCATATGTACTTCATTCCACATATCACAGTGTTGATTTCAGGAACGTAAGACATGTAAAGTATTGAACAATGAATGTAGTTCACTGTACAATACTTTGAGGTGTTTCCAGCAGTTTAAATTATTTATTAGCCCCCATGCAGACAGTAAACAATCTCTGCACCTTTTCCAGCTCCGATCTTTCTTCTGACATGAATAGAAATGTCAACACTGAAGAGTATTCTAGATGAGAGAACACAAGTGATTTTGATATCGTAGTATCACAACTGGCATTATTTCTCATATTGAAAAGTCTTATAATCCACCCTGTCATTTTTCTGACCTTTGTGGCATCTGCCTTATTGTGTTCTCTAAAGATAGGTCACCTGTCATTAGTATGTTAAAATTTTATACATGTTCCCTTCATACTATGAGATGGTCATCCTGTGTTACGTATCTTGTGAACAAATGTTCACAGGTCATAATGCTATGAAAGACTGAAAAATTTGTAGCATATAAGGTTTTACTGTTATAGTGGCACAGATCATCTGACTGTGATCCATCAAGTTTATAAAACAAGAAACACACCAAACTGTTCAAAGATTTGCTGATCAAAACAGATGATGGTTGTCATCATCATCATCATCATCATCATCATCATCATCTTTAGGAACCCCATAAAATAAACATCCTGCCTAGCTAACTATCTTGACTCCAACATTCTCAATGATTTGAAATTTTCATTTTGGCTTACCTAAGCAATAATTTGAATTAGAGTTGACAATCAAAGTGAAAGTGACTACTTACAGCTAGCTGTTGTCGAAGGTTGGAAGCCTCATGAGATGCTGTTATGGCTGCTGTAGATGCCTGAGCCAAATCTTCACGAATTCGAGCCACTTCCTTTTCTGAAGTTTCTTGCGCTTTTCGACTTGTTTCTAAAAGCTCTAATGAAAAATTATTGTCCCATTAATTGAGTTCTACTTACAAGAGCTCTACTATCAAATAAATAATAGTCTACCATGGCTAAAATAAAAACTAACAAACAGAAATCACAGTTTACTCAGAAGGGAATACAAGTGGTATTTAATGTAACAATGTCACTTTTGTCTGTAAGGTGAAGGCCCCCACCAAAGGCCCCCAAAAATGTTAGGCATTCCACCATTTACAGTTGGTAATTTGCCTCTGTGCAATATTATGACACATGTAAGATTCAACAGAAGTAACTTGTACAGTTGGGTTATCTGAACGTGTGCAGTACAAGTGATAAAGAATTGATTGTTAATATTATAAAAAGAAACTGGGTGTTCTAGCACTAAGTGAAACAAAGCTAAGGGAATGGGAGCATTTCAGAGGGAAGAAGTAAATGGAATTAAACCAAGTATATCTGAGAGAACTACAGTTTAAATAGAAAAAGCAGTAATATTAAATAATCAATTATGGAAAGAAAAAAAAAGGGAAGAGGTATAAGTGTTTAAATTCAAGAATTATTTAGATTAAAATAAAAGTGGAATGTGAGAAGTAGCTAATAGTAAGAGTTTATGCACCCAGGGAAGAGAGGAGTGTAGAGGCGGAAGATTTTGTGAAGTACAGCAAACCATCGTCTAACACGGTTTTGTGTGGCATGTTTTGGTTATAGCACTATTGAAGAATTGGGGCATATTTTTGTATAACACTTCATAAAATTAACTTAACACGGTCAGTTCATACAATAAAAAAGAACGAGGCGAATATACGAGTTTGTGTAATGAATAACCCAAGATGTCATCTCATGAAAAGAATGACACACAGATCACAACAAGTAAAATAAACTGAAAACTTGTTGCTTGAGTGGATCAAACAAAAGACAAAGAAAGGTGCACCACTTAATTTCATCTTAATTAGGAAAAAGGCTTTACAGTTATTTAAAGCAATGTGTGATAAGGAAGGAAGGGCTGAAAAAGTGTGTATGTTTAGCACAGGCTGCTTCCACAACTTCAAGTTGCATAATAAGTTACATAACACTATTAAGTTTTCTGGTGAAAGTGCTTCAGCTGATCATACAGCAGCAGGAAATTTTTGGGTTTAAATGGGAGTAGACATAAGTACAGTAGTCCCTCGGTTTTCGCCGAAAATTCGTTCCAGAATGCTGCTCAAGTGCCATTACCGAACGAATTTACTTCCTTAAGAAATAATGTCACGTAGGTTAGTCTATTTCAGACCCCCAAAAATACACTTGCAACAGCACTTACGAAAATACACTTACATAAATGTTCGAGTTTGGAGATGCACGAAAACCGAGGGACCACTGTAGTGTCATCTGTGAATAGAACTGGTTTTAGTAGTTGGGATGCATTGGAGAGATCATTGATGTAGATGAGAAAGAGGAATGGGCCTAGGACACTACCCTGGAGTACTCCAACAGCTACAGGCTGGATAGCGGAGTTGACTCCATTTGCATAAACGTACTGGTGTCTGTCATTAAGACAGGGAATGTCCTCCGATGCCATAATGATTTAGTTCTAGGTGCAGGAGATTGTGGTCGACTGTATCAAATGCTTTTCGTAGGTCAATGAAGAGCCCCAGGGGATATTAATTTTTATCGAGAGCTGTATATACGAGTTCAAGCATTTGTATAATAGTAAAGTAAATTTTATTTCATTGCAGATTACATAGGTATTGGTAGTTACAATATAAACTGAGTGCAAGGAGAGCCACTGACATGCCATGGCATTAGGGGCAGCTTAATCTAGTGACTTATAGACTATGTACATAATATTAGAGAAATTTATTAAGTTTATTCTAGTTAAAATTTGTTTTCAAATTACAATATGATGATATTATACTGTTAAAATTATTATATGATGATATTAGATTGTAACAAGTGTTTAGGAGAATGGTAATATGAAATTGAGATTATCTTAAGGAAAATAACATTGAGCATTTTTGACAGTAACTTATAGTATGAGTATTTAGTTTTGGGTGAGTAGGAGGTAACATAATAGTAACATATTATTAAAAATTGAAATTATCTTATAGGAAAGTAATATTGAGCATTTTTGAAGGTTGTTTATAGTATGATTATTTAGTTTTGGGTGAGTAGGTGGTTTTTGAGTAGAGCCTTGATTTTCAGACAAGGTTATCTTAATATTTACTGGTAATGAATTCCAGATTCTGGGGCCCTTTATGTGCATAGAATTTTATTAGAGTGTAAAGTTTTATACAGTGGTCCCTCGGTTTTCGCCGAAAATTCATTCCAGAATGCTGCTCAAGTGCCATTACTGAACAAATTTACTTCCTTAAGAAATAATGTCAGACCCCCAAAAATACACTTGCAACAGCACTTACGAAAATACACTTACATAAATGTTCGAGTTTGGAGATGCACAAAAACCGAGGGACCACTGTATATGTAGTAGGCACAAGAGTAAGTATGAATGTTCTTTACTGTGAGTAGTTTTAGACTTTTGAATATTGGTGGAGTATGCTGTCTAGAGTGGGAATTTGTTATCATTCTGACTGCAGCCTTTTGCTGGGTTATGAGTGGTCTAAGGTGATTTAATGTTGTTGATCCCCATGCACAGATTCCATAGGTGAGATAAGGGTAGATAAGTGAATGATATAGTGCAAGGAGAGCTGATTGTGGCACATAATAGCATATCTTTGATAATATGCCTACTGTCTTTGAGATTTTCTTGGAAATTTGTTGTATGTGTGTTTGGAATTTAAGGCTACTGTCAACGTGGATTCCTAGGAATTTTCCCTCTGTGAGTCTTGTGATGGGTGAACCATTGAGCATTATGTTAAGTGGAACATTTGTGGCTTTGCCTCCAAACTGTATGAAGTAGGTCTTGTCAGTATTGAGAGTAAGCTTGTTAGTCGTCATCCATGTTGATATTTTCTGTAATTCGGCATTAACAGTGTTGGCCAGTATAACTGGATTTGGGTGAGAGAAGACATATGTTGTGTCATCTGCAAATAAAATGGGTTTGAATAGTTGTGATGCATTCGGTAGGTCATTTATGTAAATGAGGAATAGGAGTGGCCCCAGGACACTTCCTTGAGGGACTCCGACTGTAATTTGTTGTGTGGAAGAGTTCGCTCCATTTGTGTACATGTATTGGCTTCTGTTGCTAAGGTATGACTTTAGGTAGTTGAGTGGGTGCCCCCTTATTCCATAGTGTGCTAATTTTGTGAGCAGTAAATCATGGTCGACTGTATCAAAAGCTTTGCGTAGATCAATGAAGATTACCAGTGGGACTTTTTTCTTCTCAAGTGCGGTGTATATATATTAACTCCAACATGTGCATAATAGCTTCGTTTGTGCTCTTGTTTGTCCTGAATCCAAATTGACAGGGGTTGAGTACATTGTGTGAGACGAGGTAGGAATAGATTTGTCTATGAATTAATTTTTCGAAGATTTTAGAAAGCAGTGGTAAATTAGAAATTGGTCTATAATTATTCAAGTCTGTTTGATCACCACCTTTGTGGATCGGGGTGACCCTAGCTATTTTGAGAATTGATGGAAAGATAGAGGCTTCAATGGATTTATTGAATAGTGTTGCTATAATTGGTGACAGTACCTGTGAAGCTAGTAGGTACTTTAAAGGAGGGGTCTGAGATAGTGACAGCTGGGAGGGACTTTTCTCAGCTGTAGTATCTGAGCTCCTCTGCAAAGACAGTGATTATATATGAGTGTGGTGAAAGTGTTGAATAATGATGAAAGTTTTTTCTTTTTGGGGATTTTCTTTCTTTTTGGGTCACCCTGCCTCGGTGGGAGACGGCCGACTTGTTAAAAAAAAAAAAAAAAAAAAAACCTGTGAAGCTTTTTTGTACATAAAAGTTGGTAAGCTGTTTATGTCTAAACCCAAACTGGCAGGGGTTAAGTGTGTTGTTGGATATAAGGTAGGAGTAAAGTCATTTGTGTATAATTTTTTTAAATATTTTTGAAAGTAAGGGCAAGTTTGATATGGGTCAATAGTTGTTCAAGTCAGTTGGATCCCCTCTGAGGATCAGGGTAACCCTTGCTGTCTTAGAGTATAGATGGGAAGGCTGAGGACGCTACAGATTTGTTAAACATTGTTGCAATAATGGGTGACAGCACATGTGCAGCTTTTTATATATGAATGGTGGCAAGTTATTCAGATCATTCAACACTTTCACCACCATTCACACGTAATCATTGTCTTTGCAAAGGTACTCAGATATGACAGTGTAAATGTCACTCCACACAGCAAATATCCCAAACCCCTCCTTAAAGTGCAGGCATTGTACTTCCCACCTCCAGGACTCAAGTCTGCCTAACCAGTTTTCCTAAATTTCTTCACAAAATATTACCCTGCTCAAACTCCAACAGATCATTAGGTCCCAAAAACCATTCATCTCCATTCACTCCTAACACGCTCACACATGACTGCTCCATGTCCAAGCCTCATACACACAAAACCTCTTTTACCCCCTCCCTCCATCCTTTCCCAGGATGACCCCTACACCTCCTCCCCTCCACTACATATTTATACACCCTCCAAGTAATCCTATTTTGCTCTATCCTCTCTAAATGACCAAACCACCTCAACAACCCCTCTTCAGCCCTCTGAATAATACTTTTAGTAACTCCACACCTCCTCCTAATTTACACACTACAGATTCTCTGCATTATGTTCACACTGCACATTGCCCTCAGACACGACATCTCCACTGCCTCCAGCCTCCTCCTTGCTACAGCATTTACAACCCATACTTCACACCCATATAAGAGTGCTAGTACCACTGTACTCTAATACATTCCCTTCTTTGCCTCCATGGATAGTGTTTTTTGTCTCCACAGTCATCTCAATGCACCACTCACCTTTTTTTCTTCATCAATTCTATGGTTAACCTCATCCTTCAAAAACCCATTCCCTTACAAGTCTGCTCCCAAATATCTGAAAACATTCCCTTCCTCCATACTCCCTCCCTCCAATGTGATATCCAATTTTTCTTTACCTAACTCGTTAGATACCCTCATCACGTTACTCTTACCTATGCTCACCTCCAACTTTCTTCCTTTACACACCCTCCCAAACTCATCCACTAACCTTTGCAATTTCTCTTTAGAATCTCCCAAAAGCACTATATCATCAGCTAAAAAGTAACTGTCAACTCCCATTTTGTATTTGATTCCCCATAATTTAATCCCACCCCTCTCCCCAATACCCAAGCATTTACTTTTTTTACAATTCCATCTATGTATATGTTAAACAATCATGGTGACATTACACATCCCTGTCTAAGACCTACTTTTACTGGAAAGTAATCTCCCTCTCTCCTACACACCCTAACCTGAACCTCACTATCCTCATAAAAACTCTTTACAGCATTTAGTAACTTACTCCCTATTCCATACATTTGCAACATCTGCCACATTGCTCCCCTACCCATCCTATCATATGCCTTTTCTAAATCCATAAATGCAATGAAAACTTCCCTACCTTTATCTAAATATTGTTCATTTATATGCTTCAGTGTAACCACTTGGGCTACACATCCCCTACCCCTTCTAAAACCACCCTGTTCATCTGCAATCCTGCTCTCTGTCTTACCTCTAATTCTTTCAATAATAACTCTACCATACCATATATTCCAAAGTTGGGCTAAGCATTTCCCCATGTTTCAAGTGCTAAAACATTTTCAAAAACAACTAATATTATAAGAAACCAGAGCATGTGTTAAAAATTAAAAGCAATAAAATGTAAAACTTAAATATTTATTGTTGGCATATTTATGTTGCTGTTGCCAATGAGCGTTTATTTTCTATCAGATTCCACTCATTTTATAGTCTTATTCAATTCAGAAAAATTCACTCTTTCAATTCATAAAAAGTTTTTTTTTTTTAAATCTTCCTACACACGGGAATTTTTATTTGCAGGTATGGCACAGCTTAGGGGTTGAGGAAGAGCCAGATTAAGAGTTTGAGAGAAGCAGGAGGGCAGGTGGATACAATGAAAGGAAGTAAAACCAGTTGAGAAAGATAGGAATAGGAGAGAGATATTAAAAGTAGGTGGTATTTGAAGTGCATTCAAATACCAGACCGGCTACCAGACGTACAATCCTGACAAGCAACGTTTTCCACTACACTGAAGTGACTGACTCCCATATCAACTGCACAGTGTTAATGTGAAGTCAACATAATGGAAACCTAATCAACAAAATACAAGGAAACTGACAGGTCTGTAATGTAGTGTAGTGTCGATATTTTCCCTCAGTG